>NW_010581345.1:0-74171 GCF_000705375.1 Tinamus guttatus
AGGGTCCAGCGTAGAGCAACAAAGGTGGCTAAAGGGACTGGAGCATCTATTATGTGAGGGAAGACTAAGCAAGCTGGGCCTGTTTAGTCTGGAGAAGAGAAGGCTGAGAGGAGACTTGATCAACATGTTCAAGTACCTGAGGGGTGATTGTAGGGAGGATGGGCTAGACTCTTCTCTGTGGTGGCCAGTGACAGGACGAGGGGTAATTGAAACATAGCAAGTTTAATCTCCATATGAGGAAGAACTTCTTTCCTGTGAGGGTGACAGAGCCGTGGAACAGGCTGCCTAGAGAGATTGTGGAGTCTCCTTCTCTGGAGATCTTCAAAACCTGCTTGGACACAGTCCTGTGCCACCTGCTATAGGTGACCCTGCTGGAGCAGAAGGGTCGGACTAGATGATCTCTAGAGGTCCCTTCCAACCTTAACCATTCTGTGATTCTGTGAAAGTTAATAAAATTTATAAAATTCATTATTTCAAAATAGCCACACAAGGAAGGATTTTGCACCATTCTGCATTATTTTGCATTTTACATCACTATTTTATTTTTATCTAATTGTTCTTTCTGTAAATCAACAATGTATCTTTGCTATAGTAATTATAAAGTTGCTTACCCTAGAAAATACTTTTTTGCTTTTTACTGTTAAGATTTACATTAGTTCATCTAGCCTTAACTTCTCAAACTCTGCAGGGATTTGCCAACTTAGGTGTGAAGATACTACTCAGAAATAAGTGAGAAACAGCTCATTGGAGGTTTACCAAGTGCAAAATAATGTGACTTTCTGCATTTCTTATTTTGGAGCATTAACTCCAACTTAACTTCATCTATGTGCACTTAATGCATCTGTGGGCATTTCATCAGAAGTATTCAGCTATATGCGATAACCTGACTCTTTCTGTCCTTCTGTTACATTGTCAAATAGAGATGTCTATATCATACTAACTAACAGGCATCTTATGTATTAAGAAATACACATTCAGTATTATTTCTTGTAATGCATTCATTATTGTTTCTTATTTACCACACTCACTTTGGGTAGCATTTCAAAGCAATGTATTACTTTGAACAAACAATTAAATAGGTAAATTAATATTTGTTTGCTCATAAACAGACACATTAAAATGTTTAAAAATATTTTTTCCAATTTCCTGAATCATTGAAACAGCAAATAATATATTGGGACTTTCCAAAATCTTAAAATCTAACATAGTATTATTTCTTAGTGTATTTCTCAGATACTAAAATTTCTATGCTTTAAATGTTAATGCTGTTTAAGCATTTTCTGCCATCGCACTCTTTTATTACAAATTTTTGATTGTTTTTTTTATTGTTCTTATTGAAAAATGCTTGTCTCCTGTTAATGAGAAGAAACAAAATAATAGTAAAAGTTGTAGGCATGTTCAACCATAACAAAGAAACAGTAAGACACCTTGGGAAAAGCAACAGAAGTTTAGCAGCCTAATATTTTTGAGTTTTCATTGCTTAGCTCAGAGGAAGCCAGCAGTTTTATCAGTCAGAATTGGCGGTGTTTCATACATAGCAAATTAAAAATGTTGCAGAAATTATGAAGCTATCAGAAGTCAATTCTAAGATTCACTACTCTTTAATAATGTGTCACTTAAGTTGTCCATGGTTATTAGCATTTCTTTGTCTTTCTAGAATTGATTAAAAAACATTAGTGTGTGCCACACCAAAAAAAGGGGAGGTTTTCAAATTTTATGATGCTACATTGGAAAGAGTCAAAAACTTTATTATTAAAGTGAAATGAAATACCTAGAAAGATTCCTTTCCATTTTTTTTATGTCAACATACTATCATAATAAAGACAATTCAACACCAAAAATGTTGTAAGCAGTTACAATTTTATGTTGTTTGGATTTAGTATTAATTATTAATTCCCACTATAATAACATGCTGGACGGGCTGGTTTCCTTCAGGCCATGCCAGGAAAGTCAGTGCTCTATTCTGCTGTAATCCTGTACAATTTATCCCCTACCTGGATGATGATCTAAGCTCTGTCATCTCGCTTCCTAAATTCTCTCCCGACTTGTACCCAAAACCTGTGTCCGTTCCTTGAATGACTGAAGTTCAGTCATCTAATATTTCCAGGGGATGATTGCTGATCTTCCTACTCCTGGTGATTCACGTGTCTGCTGGTCTTATCAACCCGTGCAGAAATACGGGCTCTCTGTCATACCCTGTGGCATTTTAGGACACTTTTATTGTCTTTCACTTCACCTACTATCATTAATCTCTTTTTGGGACTGCAGTAAATAAAGTGTGTAGCCTTCTTTTAAATGGAACTAGCGAGGGGAGGAATTTTTTGCTTGAGACTTTTTATTTTTTCAAAATAGAATCAATGAATTGGGTTGCAAACGAGAGCAAAAGTTAAGGCACAGTATTAATCTCTAAAACAGTGTGAATAGAACTTCTAAGCTGCCATGTTAGACTAAGCTTTATCTATCTGTATAATGATTGCTTTGCCCAGCCACTGAAATTTAAGATCCCATTCTCTCTGCCTAATTCCTGATGGATTGGAGAAACACCAGCTGTGCTTTAGCCTTTAATTGGTATAAAAATTCTGAAAATAAACAAGAAGAGGACCAAGAGAAAAAAAAGCATGAAAGTAAAGGATAGGGAATAGCTGGGAAAATAGCTTTGACCATAGTAGTAGGAAAACAACTGTATTAGAATCAAGTTTCATATTTCCAGTATTGGCTCTGGACTAAAAGAAAGGAAGAGAATGAGGAATTAGCATGGAAGCAAATGATGAATTAGCATAGAAATAACTTTGAGCAAGAATCCTTTTTCTAGGATAAACTGGAAACCATTAAAATCATCAAAGTGCTTTTACAGAGTGATAAGAGGGGACATAAGGGATATCATCAGCTCTTTAGGATAGATTTAAAATTTAATCTCTGGAAGAAAATTAAAGTGGAAAAAGCAAAATGTGCTTGGGATTTAGAGAATACCATAGTTTATTCAAATTAGAATAGCAAAGGCTATTATCATTTTTACTCTGATGCTCATTTTGGCTAGATTGTATCTTGGCAAATTTATTTAAACTTTTCATGACCTGAAAATAACAACATAAATATACATGTTACAGAATATAAAATTTAATACTGTTGATAAAGATTGGAAGTGAATATTTTTATTAAAATATATTTTATCTCATAAAGATAATTCTTCTATACTGTTCTGTTCTCTTATTTGAGCATATGAAAAGGTGCTAAGATTCTGAAGACATCCCCACATTCATATATTTTAGATTCAAAGTTAGGCTCAGGAAAAAAAATAGTATTAAAGATGAAAAGCAATTTTTCTGTTGCTTTCCTAGGCTTTGCATCATACAGTGTGCCTCAGATACAAATACTCAGCAAGTACATTTTTATTCCAATAAATCAATGTTTAAATACAGCAACAACCTATCCACATGCCTGTCAAATCTACAAAATGCCAGCAAATTCCTCTGGCAAAGCCCTCTGTTAGAATAAAGGAGCTTGCACAGTAGTGACCCAAATCTACTCTTTTTTTGTGATGACACAATAATCAATTGACTGACTTTATTTTAATGGGTGGTGCATTCAGTATGTCTAAATACACCGATCCATGATTTCCAAATGTACTGCAGTTTAAGACAAGTTTCTAGTTGTGTTCACTGTTGTGTGTTTTTATCTATAGGAGCATATAAAATCTTTTTTTCAGGAGAAATATGTTGTGGGGGAGTGACTGTAAAAGACATTAAATCTCTGAATTTGTAACTGATCAACAGAGCTCAACTTCTGAGCTTTCTTAGTTCTATTTTTACAGAATTGTGACCTATTATAATGTGAGAATTTGTATACAGTTTAGGATTTCCAAGTTTTTTGCCTAGACCAAAATTTGCCTAGATCAAAATTTCATAGAATCTGAGGAGTAAATCATTTCCCATCAAATTTAAATATACACATACATATTTGTATTATATATTTTCCTTTCCTGATATATAAATGTGAGTTTATATTAAACATCTAATAAAAGAAAATAATTTTACTGTACAAATAACATTACAGAATTACACCTTACAGAATGAGTTTTTTAATGCAGAACTTTTAGGAAGTGAGAGTTCAAGATATCCGCCACTTCTAGCAGTCTGAAAGTTACATAATTTCTCGTAAGAATGTGGACTCCAGCCTTGAAGCCCTAGTGTTCTGTAAGTACCAGGAAGATTTTATTTTTGAGGATCACACACCTATGCACCTGAATGATATGTGGAAATACAAAAAATATACAAAGTAAAAAGGTTAGAGTATCTAGAGTTTATTGGGGGTAGGGGAGGAAGTAATGGTATTTTTTAGCTGCCTCGATTTGTTTTTAGATGCCCAAGTATTTTCTTTATAGGAAAAAGATTTATGTTCCCAGTAAAATCCTGGTTGGAAATATATCCACAATAAGTCTCCGATTTCAAATATTCCTGGAATTTGAGGAGGATTTTTGCACAGTAAGAATCTGGACTTAGAGTTTTACTTTTAACACCAAAGAGATTATTCATGCTTTTCTGGTTAAGCTTAAGGGTGATCTCAGTACATATGAGAACAATGATGAAGATATGCAATGTCCTAACGTATTAATTTTAGCTATATTGGTTGTACCCCACAGGTTCTGATATTCTTGTTCCTGGCATTCAGCATCACATTTCACTTAGATCAATGTGAAGTTTAAGATTCATTTTTATCAGCTCTTTAGGAATATTAGATATATTAATCCCAGGATATCCAATGACTTCCAGTCTTTTATTTAATGTTCAGCTTTGCAAAGTGAGCTATAAAACATCTTATAAATAGAGACATGAACTCAGAATTGTACTGGTTTATTTTATGGTCTAAAATTTGTTTCATTAAAAGCATTACAAAACTCTGAGACAGTACAAACTCTGGGACTGACTCTTTATAATCATTCTAATTGTATTGAATTTAATACCCTTCATCATTTTATTTAGCCTAATAACTAAAATAGAGTGCAATGAAAAATGGGGAAAAAAAAAAGAAAATGAGAAAAAAAAGAAATCGAAATAAGAACACTTCATTTAGAATCTCATATATAACAAAGAATTCTTATGATGAAAATGTAGTACTCAAGTAAATTGCCATAAATTAATTTAAAAAGTACAAATGCACATGCAAGTAGGTGCACATATATGAGGAGGTGTGCATGTGTGAGTTTGTGTATGTGTCAGGAAGAAATTTATTTTGTTTGAGATTCATATTTGTAAGTTAAACAAATCAGTTCCAACAAATCAAAATCCTGGGTTTTTACACCTGTCTTCTTTGGGCTGCTGTTGACAATTGGCTTACACTACTAATAGTTAGTACTTAAGAGTAGGCAAACTTTGCGCTTAGGTTTGCGCTATCTCAAAAATTCTGGGCACACCTCATTTTGGATTATCATGCTGATCATTCACTGATTTTTAGCAGTATCCATATTTATTGGATTTAGTGCAGAATTAGGGGGAATGCACACAAATTGCTGTAGGGTAAGAATTTGTTGGGAAGGAATTGCTGCTTGGCAGTAAGCGCATGGCCAGACACAACTGCCTCTGTAACACCTGTGTTAATGCTGACCTATTTCCCAGCACATGAAACATGAAACTGTTCACAGTAGCAGAAGACCAAAGTGTCAAGGAGAGAAGGGCAAGCTTTTAGTTTTCTGTGAGCTATCACATTTCAGAGGAAACTTCATTATCAAAGGATGTAGGCTATGAATTCTCATGAGCAGCTATACAAAACAAAATGAGGCATAATTTATTCTTGGTACAACTCTATTGTCTGGAACATGAGAAATCCTTTTCCTCTGAAACCTTATCGAATCTAATGGTCTTACAGTCTGAATTAATTTGACTCATACTAATGGACATCAAAGGGAGATATTTCCTAGGTAACAAAATTCACTACAGTTTTTCTCCTGGCTTATGCAAAATGTCAGCCTTTGTGAGGAACTGGAATAAACCCTATGACCTTAAAATGTTTGCGGGTAGCCACACTCTTCCTGCACAAAGGTTACTAGGCAGTCAGTGCTCGCATCTACTTCAGCAGCAAAATGCATCCCTCCAGGTGACAACATAATTTAACATTTTGCTTATTTGTTGGCCCCTCAGAAGGTATTTGAATTTAGACATCTGTCATCATGCTTGAGGAATTCGCCACAGAGTAACAACTTTCCCGTGAGTGGGCAGACAATAAGGATGATTTTGAAATAGTCAAAAGCTGAACACGTTTAGCTGAAATGAAGCTTTAGGTGTTTCTGTGTGTAGATCATTCTGTTAGATCAAGCAGCAGTCTTTAAAGCTTTCTGTAGCCAGCAGGATTACAGTATGAACTCTGAGTGAAAGGAAAACATCCAAACCATTATACCTGCCTTCAAAAATATACTTCAAAAAGGAATTTAATTAACATTTGGAGCACATTCTTGCATATTTTACAAAGCCAGGATAAAATTCAGTTATGATGAATTGGTTTATGGCTGACATAAATATTTATTATAAGAGCAAAGTTAAATGTTAGGACAAAGTTGCTTTAACAAATGTGTTTATTAGAAGTAGTTGATATGTTATTCAAGCTGTATTTGTCAAATCATTTTAATTTAAATCAATTTTAAATTGATTTAATTTAAAATTTAAAATTAAATCAAATTAAAATTGCACTTTGAAAACACTATTTATTTTTAAACATATCCAAATCTCATTTAGTGCAAAATAAAATATTTTGTCATAATGTGTTAAACTTTACAAAAATAACTTTGACATTTTTCTGGTCTACAGAATTAAAAAAAAAAAATCCATAATCATCACAGGTCTGATGCTGATCAGACAAATACATTATGAATGCAAGAAAGCTGGGACACGACATTGCTCGTCTCTCACATTATCCAACATCCAATGTAATTTAACAGAGTTTACAATAATATATATCTCTGACAGTTTAACCTGGGTTTCAGCTCTAAGTTTGTTAGTTTCACTCTTCATTGTTTATTCACAGAATGGGTTGGTTGTGCTTTTGTTAGAGCATATACTTTTTATTATTTTTCTGAATCTTGCATATGTATACTCTTTATGTTCTTCAGAATCTAGAAGAATACCATAAGAAGTCTGGACAATATCAGGTTGCTCTTACATGATTTTCTGAGATACTCAAACAAAATTATACAGGATTTGCATTACTGAAGAGCTTACGTTTTTTGAAACTGAGGCATGTATTATTTTCAAATAATTGAAAATCTATTTTTTAAAAAGTAGCACATAACTTCTATTGTGTAAAATCAACTTAGGAACATAAAATAAGAAAGCTAGACAGAAGTGAAAATAGGTACATTGTCATAAAAATGATTGAAACAGAAAGAAAATAAAATGTTGATGCTTAAGGGCCAGTTATCTGGTGAAATATGTTTGTCATGAGTAGCTGTTTTATTCTATATTCCTGCAAAACAAAATACGCTATACTTGACTGTGAATCTATGTTTTAGCCATAACTAACCTCACAGCTGTAAATCCCAGCAGACTTGGATCACAGGATAGGGTAGCTTTGCTTTATTCCTGCCCCCGTTAACAGGCACTGTCTGAGCCCAGACCCTGGACTGTGGCTTATCCAGCTGAGTCTTTTTAAGGTCTTGTGTCAGAAAGAAATCTGATCAAAGTCTGATGGAAGGAAATAGTATCAATTACTGTAAAGGGATATCAGAACCAGCTGAAAAGAAAGCATGAGTAAAACAAGAATTGAAAAGAAGAAACCACAGTAAGTATTCTTCACAGTAATTATTCTGTGAATAATTAATGTAATGGATGTGATCATTTTTTCATTACCAAGACACATAAGATCATATGGAGAAATCTAGTATGTCCATATAATATGGACAGGAGTACATGTTTCAGCAAAAGTAATCTATTACCTTTTTTGTTTGTTTGTTTTTGGATTGTTACCATCTTCTATAATATTCTTATTTATCTAATCTGTGTGCAGCAATAAAAATGTCCTATTAGACACTATTAGTGTCTATTAGACACTATTAGTCCTATTAGACACTAACTGATTCTAAAGGAAATCTCAAATTCTGACTAGGTAAGGAAGTTGCCAAGTCATGACAGATAATCCAAATAACAGTTTTTTTTTTTCTCTCTCTCTTTTGAATCAGATGACTCAGAAACCTTTTCTTCAGACTTTTTTTTTAGTGTAATGTGCTTCAAAGATTAGATATTGAAAGCTAAGAGAATTAGCTTCTCTGTTTGCTAAGGTGGAGGGAATAATATGTAGACGGGATGGAACAGTTCGGAAGACCCAAGGAGATACTTACTTTTCATATGAGAATAAATTCAGGAAAAAAGGGCAGCTTCATAAAAGCAGCTGATCCCATCCAAGGTTTATTAACCTGGGTTAAAGCTGCATTACAAACTGCTGGTTTAATAAATACTTATTTGAGGGATGTTATTATTGAGTCAAAGAAAGAAGTACATTTTCATATGAGGGGTATGGATGCTATATATTCCTCGAATTGATGTACTGGAATGTACTGGAATTGATTTTGGAACTTCTAGGTGAGCCTTCTTAAAGTCTAGTTTGTATGTAATCACAGTACAGTGTATAAAATATAAAGCATACAATTAAAATTAGATACATGCTTGCCTTAGCACAGAGTAGTAATAGCACTGTATTTATGACCCACTACAGTGCATTTGAAAGCCACAGTTACCTATATTCCTTCCTCTAATTAGCCATTACACAAATTGCTTAAAATGAAAGGTCTAATGAAATATCTGCTGAAGGGGTATGCAGTTTTTCAGGAAATATCTCAGTTGTGAAGCTGCTTTACACAGAGATGAATTGTAACCACAAAAATCATTTAAGGGCTAATGAACACTAGTTCTACAGGCCTAACACAAAGAAGGACAATTCATTTGGGTTTAATAAGTAGGCCAACTATTTTCCTCATATGAGGTTTTGACATGGGATCATGTAAACTATAGGTAGAAAATTACCTTGTTACCATTTCATCCATAGTAATTGTCTATGTGTGCAATTTTACTCACATTATTATGTAGCAAATTCAAGGACTTTCTCTTTCTACTTTGAATTTCCTCATATACGTTGTGAAAAAAAGTATGTGCACTTATCAAAGTTTAGCTAATGTCAAATAACATGTTAAGGAAGCCACAATAGTATTTTTTTGCTGCAGCTTTGAAAAACAAACAAACAAAAAAAACAGACAAAATTTTAAGTTCTGTGGATATCACTATAATTAATTCTTTGGTGATTAACATCTTCTCTGCAGCTGTATTTTTCATATCTGAGGTCTTGTCAATGTATTTCCTGAACATCTTAGGTATCTTATATTGATAATAGACTGTTCTCTAACTGATCTTTACAGTTCCTAGAGCAAAGATTATTGACACAGGATGCTCTAATGTTGTATATAGGATTTAGTGTTACCATTCAGGTCAATGATAGTTTGATCTTTTTAAGATACATGCTTTAAAAAGGTGTCCAGTCAAAAGCCTGTTTCATTTTTTGTTGAGATTATGAGAGTACAAAGACATTCTTTTATATTTTTTCTATATTCTGAAGAATAAGAAAGATGAATATATAGATGTGTAATGAGAAAAAGAAACTGAAATATTGTCCTCTATTCTCTCTTAAGATTGTCCTGACTCCTTCAGGTCTTACAATTACTATTGGTTCTTAGAATTACTTAGAATATCAATATCTTATTCCCAGATCATTCCTTATTCTAAAATAAAACCAGTGAAAGAGAGCAAAATAAGATATTGAAGAGCTGAAAATGTTGAAACTCTAATCAATTTCAACTGAATGTTTCCATTACACAAAACTGGATAAATACAATGATTTCCTCTTGAAGTTTGGATTCAGGTCAAAAACAGGAAGTGAATCACAGGTATGTTTTTCTCTTGATCCTGCCTGGCCTCTATAGCTTTCGTTCTTGGATGAATTTCACTCTTCATAGGTATCATAGGCATTGACTGGACGTTGATTAGACAGGGCTGCATATCTGCAAATATTCTTGCCCAGCTAGAATATCGGCGGATATGCAGCCCTGTCTAATCAATTCCTCCCAATCTTGAGAAGAATATACTTTTCATTTGAAGATGTCATTTAGTTACTTGTGGTATATTTTGGAAAAGTATGCTTCAAATAGGTATTAATTTGAAAAAATAAACAAAACAACAACAAACAAACAAACAAAAAACAAGGAAGCAGTTTGGTTTCTAAACCAGAATTATTTCAAGAAGATTACATGAAAAGAAAAAAAAAGAACAAAAAGAGAGAGAGAGATTTTTGTCCTTGTACTGAGCTGTTAAGGGTTGAGACTTAAACACCAGGATGCTCTGAAAAATGATGCTACATTGATGAAAAAAAAATAATAAAATTAAAGAAAAAAAATCGAATGGATAGAAATATTTATAATTCCTAAAGAAAAAATATTCTGACACCATGCATATTTTAATTTTTCTTCATTTCAGAAGTGCATTGTAATGTACACTGAATAAATGGTAGAATTCATGTTTGCTAGTATCTGCCAAGATGTCAGAGATGGAAGTGGAAAATTCAAACCTTTGACATTCACAAGGGTAACTGATTCTTAATGTGGAAGCCCTGCTCTTTTATTCAAAGGTATTTAAAGGAAATGAGATGTTACATTTCTACTTTTCTGTGACTCATATTTCAGAAGATCTAATGGAAAATAATTGAGGTATTCATGGAACAAATTATATTATTCCTGCAATTTCTTGGTACTATAAACCTTCTAAACCTACAATATAGGATTAACTAACTATCATGGAATGTCCAAAAGAAAAGTGCCAGGGATCAAATCCCATCTTCACCCTCAGGTGGCTATTTACCTTTTAGAGTTGTTTACCTTTCACAATAGCTGAGTGGATCAGCTTATTAAGAAGAATATCTCATAAAGGAATGAATTGGAAAAAAAAAAAAACACACTTATCCAGAAAGAAAAAAAAAATCCCACTAAAAGAACTAAGTGAAATACGGAATCGTAGGAGCTTCAACTTATTAAAACTTTATATCATCCTTTTTTTTTTCTGTTTCCTTCATTCTTTCTTCTTGTTCTTGGTTATTAAATATGAGAGCTTATAGACAGGCAAAATCTCTGCACTTGGAATACAAGATGGTATATAGACACACAGTAAAAAGCTCTTACTACTCTCAAAAGCTTTCAGACAATCAATACTCTTCCTTTAGTTATAGTTCTACCCCAAGATTCCTCTAGCAGTGGGACTTTTAGCATTGTGCAGAACATAGAGTGTGAAAACACACAGATGTGTTTCAATTAACAGACATAGAACTTTTTCCATAATGAAGTATTACATTATAGCCATGTGATACTTCATTGCACTATGAAGCCATTGTAAAAACAAAACAAAACAAAAAGATGAAAAAGAACAGGTGTCAAGTTGACATGTACATATGAAATTAGCCTGTAGCCTGCTTTTGACAGCACCAAAAGCTGGGTCTGTGCTGTCCTACAGTAAGATTTCAAAAATACAATACAGTACATCCTTCATGTTAATTTTGCGCTAAGTAATCCTTATAATTACTTTTTCCCTGTAGAGAACTGAGACAGCTGTAGCAAAAAAAAAAAAAAAAAAAAAAAGAAAAAGGAAAACAGAATGTTAAATTGTTCATTATTGCTAATGTATCATTGCAATTGTTCCACAATTAGAAAGTTTGAAAGAGAAAGAAATCCCTTCCTTCCACTGAAGAGGAAGGATTAGCATAACAGCATGTCGTAATGTTTTCTTGACACTTTTAATAGTTTTGACGTCAGCATTGGCAGACCGTGTTTGTTGTTTTATCTAAGTCAATTTTACATTTATTTCAAAAGACATTATAAATATCGATGATTACTTTTCTGAAAAAAAAAAAATTCTTTGTTTTTGTGTCTTGAAATTTTAGAGCTTTTCTAATCCATAAGTTTTTAATCTTACTTTGAATAGGTTATAAATATACATGTTAGTATTATGAACTGTAATGAAGCACCATGGACATCTTTATCAAAAAAGAATCAAGACATCAGAGGGACTACAAGACCAGGTATCCAGATCTGGGTGCGTGCACTTTCAGTATGGTTTTTGCTAGCTTGGGTGGGCATGAAGGGGAAAGTTTCAAGGAATTGTAGCCAAACCAGTTGAGATTTTAGATGTACTACTGAGTTAAGTTCCAAGTCTTCATATGCTACACAATTAACAACTATCACTTAGAGACTGAGCATAGCCTTGGTACACGTTTTTATATTATTTTCCTTGGTTATAGCTATTTTGTATTGGTAAGACTTTCCTGGGGATCAAGTTCTAAAGGCCAACTGTACTTTGTTTATATCCACTATAAATGTTCCTGTAAAGGTCAATGACTTCTCAGTAGAGCTGAGGTCGGGGAACAAAAAGGGAAGACTGTTTTCCTGATAAAGCATGTATGTCAAAAGGAAAGGGAGAGACAGTAAGCTTTTACAGAACTAATGAAGCTGTACCCCAAAGGAAATTACTATGAATGATAGTACTTGTCATAGCAGGCCAGATGAGAAGAAACCCCTTTTCCTTTTCCTTTTTTTTTGCAAGCTACAGCAGCCATGGGTCTGCACCTACTGAGATCATCCATGTGTTCAAACTAGAAATCCAATAGCAACTTTTGAGATCATATTTGAAAAGGATGTAGCTTTTTGTAGCTGGGTAGCTAGGGTAACATAAATCTTTTCTTTAGAAAAAGGTCCGTCATGAAGTCTGTCACAAAACAACCACTGCCTTGTTTCCTGACTAAAGGAGGTCCTAGTTGAAAATGCCCTTGGCAAGTGTCCCAACTGAAAATAAATATATTAAGAATAGCTGCATAGTTTATTAAAAGTTATTAAAAGCCATCTACCTGTGCAGTAAAAGGAAAAGCTAATATTAAATTAAGAAATACTAATTTGTTTTGAATAGAGAACTAAAGCACAAAAAAGGGGGAAAGTTCTGAGACTTGAAGGCTAGAAATACTAAGGAAAGAAAGGATAGTGAGATATAATAAAAATATCTCTATTAAATTATTTAAAAAAAAATTAGTCCTATCTCCTATTCATTTTAATTGAATAGATTTGTGCAATAGACTATTACAGCAGTGTGCCCTCGTGGCCAAGAAGGCCAATGGGATCCTGGGGTGCATTAAGAAGAGCATCTCCAGCAGGTCGAGGGAGGTGATCCTGCCCCTCTACTCAGCCCTGGTGAAGCCACATCTGGAGTATTGTGTCCAGTTCTGGGCCCCACAGTACAAGAGGGATGTGGAGCTGCTGGAGAGAGTCCAGCGCAGGGCTACAAGGATGATCAGGGGCCTGGAACATCTGCCCTATGAGGAGAGGCTGAGGGAGCTGGGCCTGTTCAGCCTGGAGAAGAGAAGGCTGAGAGGGGGCCTGATCCCTCCTTGAGGGAGGGATTGAAGAGGATTGGCCTGGCCTCTTTTCACTGGCGGCCACTGACCGAACTAGAGGAAACGGCCAGAAACTGAAACACCAAAAGTTCCACAGAAACTTAAGGAAAAATTTCTTGACAGTGAGGGTGACAGAGCACTGGAACAGGCTGCCCAGAGAGGTTGTGGAGTCTCCTTCTCTGGAGATCTTCCAAACCGGCTTGGATGCAGTCCTGTGCCATGTGCTCTAGGTGACCCTGTGTGTGCAGGGGGGTTGGACTAGATAATCTCCAGAGGTCCCTTCCAACCTTAACGATTCTCTGAGTCTATTATTTCCAAAGTCATTCTAGCTGGGAATTTATTTTGCAATGTAAAATATAAAACACGCAGTCCATCTAGCTTCACTAGAACTGCAATTTCACCCATTAAATAACAGTACAAATTTCACTACAGACATACTGAAAAAGGAATTAACCTCAAATGTATCAGTAATATGTGAAATTATATTAAATTCAAAAGCAACACAGTTAGCCTCCAGATAGATACTTCTAAATTCTCCATTCACAATGGCATTACATGGAAAATTAGCATCCCAGTGCCCTCATACCTTTTCAGGTCACTTATCTTTTTGCTCTGTGCAGGCCTGTATTCTGAAGGAAGATGGCCCTATAGCAAAAGCAAACAGATTACAGGAACTGGGGATGAATGATATTCTTCAGAATTCCCAATAAAAAAAAGCTGATTGTCTAGGAAGAATGTAGAGATATACTACAACAAAGGGAAGAAATAATACACTGCCAGATTTGTGCACATATGATATATACTTTGATAAGCCTACTTTTGCCTAAGCAACGATGTAATCTTCGTAATTAGTTTAACTGCATTCCATGGCACACATCTCTCTCTTTATTTTCCACTACTGAGTCACAACTTTGAAAATACAGTACCACAATACTGCAATTCATTACTATTCTGTTTATTTCTTGCTGCGATATCAGGACAGAAATGAATTTAGTTAGGTATTTAAACCCTAGAGTAAGGATCAGTTCAACTTAACCACCCTGCCCATTTTCATCACTCTGCATAAAATCGGAAAGTGTAATTTTCGCCTTATAACTTCCTTTGTGCCACCTCGCATAAAGGCTTCCTACTGCTTCAGAAGTGATGCTAAGGAGATGACGCTGGCGTTTCAAGTTTTTAACTTGCTGCTTCTCAGGGCCCCTGTGGTATGCAGTTTGCCATACTGAATTTGTGACTATGCTACTATAGCTCAGGTAGTTACCCTTACATAATGATGCATTCAGTGAAAAATCAGTAAAGGTGTTTTTTTTTGTTGTTTGTTTGTTTTTGCTCTTTTTTTAATAATATAACTTTGAGATATTGGTATACTAAGTATATAGAACTGACAGGGCAGGAGAGAAATGCATGTCCTTCAATTTGTAAAATCAGATTTTAATCAGGTTAATGAGAACATGAAAGTCATAACACTTTTTGTACAAATCCCTTCATACTTCTGTAACTTGCTATTTAGAATGAATTGCCCCAAAAGAAATGTCCAATGTTAATATATAAGAGGAAAGATATTTGCAAATCTGTATTCTTGGCTAATATTCTTTGCATTTTTTTTCTTTAATGTTATCTGCAGTTTTCATATGGGATAATGCACTTGGGACATTAGGTGCATGTCAAGTTGATTAGCTTTCATTTAATGCAATGACCCTTGTATTGCAGAAGATCCTGCTGGAGATTCTTAACCTGTTGTACTACATGCATCTGCATTTCACTGTGGAATACAAAAGTGGCTTTATGGGCACAGAAACCTGAGACCTTATAGCATTAATGCAAAGCAGTCTGACCTACCTGGCACAAAGACAATAAGGCACATAAATATCCAAGAGTAATTTGATGGGAAAGAATTTCTATACTTGTCCTTCATTTTACCCGCTGATTTCAAAGGCTTAAATTTTTAAGTCCATTGATATGTTATGTATGTGATATGTGCTCGTGAGTTCTGCAAAGTTACTTTATGATTTTTTCAATATCAGTTTTCAAGAGGTTTTTTAAAAAAGCAATTTCAGATTATTTTGTTTTCTCAATTCCCTTTGCTTCTGCTTCAAAAGTAAATGTAGTTAAACAAGTTGTCAGAATGCCAGCACTTAATCCATAGTTAAGTAATGACAAACCTGTCATGAGTTCCTCGAGAACAATTTTGAGTCCTAATATGACCCCTCAGCTGTTCTAGGGCCAACTTGTAAGATTTATAGAGAACGTTGTTTTTCAGTAAAGAAAAATAAAATTAGTTCTAATCAATCCTTATATTCATGCCTTGTAACAATCATGCCATACACCTCTCTGTATATCTCTGAAATAATTACTCCTTTACAAAAATAGTAAGCAGTGATGATTTTTTTAACTTGGTCCACAGAAAAACATGGAAGATGGCAATAGGTAATTCCAGCTGTGTCCCTGTTATATAATTATAATACTAGGTTTAGAGGCAATAAAGGAATTAAGCTTATTCTTAGCTGATAAAAAAATAATGTCCTATAAACTTAAAATAAACCGCTTTTGTACAGTTCCACCATGAACCCGTTCACTGCTTAGATCTTGTATGTTTAGGTAAGAAAGAATCTTCAAAGCACGATACTACATGTAATAAAATTGATTTTTTGTCTGATAAACTAAAATTCCTAGACAACATTTTATTCAGGTATTTTCTGGAATGCTGAGTATATATATATGTATAGGTATGTGAGCATATACATGCACACAATATATATAGCTATACATATATTTAAAAAACATGCAATTTGCACTAGTTAGTTACCAAATACAAGAGGTGGTAAATTTCCAAAGGAATAGAGGTTTTTTTTAAGGTAGACTGAAATCAATAGACATTCATATAAAATTAAGTATTTATCATTTATGCAAAAACACTAGGAATATAGAAAATCCAGAGATTGAAAGAAAAGATATATTGTCCATTCCTTAATGACAAACCACTTCCCTAGAGTAAGATTATTTAGCGCTTATTAAAGACATCTAGACTCTCATCCAATTGCCTAGAAGTGATTCTCAGCAAAGTTAATCATATATAGAATAAAAAGATCTTTGAAAATAGGTGTTTAGACTATTTTACCTCAATATCAGAACATTTTTTTAAAAAAAATAAAGAATATATATAAAAATAAAAAAACTTTAAGAATTAAGTCAATGACTTATTGGGAAAATGGACATTATAAAAAATCCTGGCATTATAAAAAAAAACCCGAAGCAAGACAAGTATTTATTTTCAAAACAGGAAATACTGATTCTGGGACTGTATCTTACTCCATTTGCTATACCAAATGACTGATATAAACCTATTCATTTTATCTGATAAATACTGATTCATTAAAAAAGCATTTTATCACTTCAGCTTCTGTGGTCAAAATATCCAAAAAATAAATAAAGAATAAATAAAAAATAAAATGAGTGTATAAACCCGAGAACCTAAAATAATTAAATTGCATCACCTGAAAAATTTACATTTTTAAACTTGTTCACTATTTTTAATTAAAATATTTAAAGATATTTTCTGTCACAAGACTCTTACAGACTGCTACTTTCACTGCCTTTTCCTGTGATTTAAGCAGGAAAGTAGGATTATTCCCTGTGAAAAACAATTCTGAATTATATAAGCTTTATATATTTTATAGATATATATATAAAATCCCTCCCAATTTCACAGATGCTTAGGATATCTTATTTGAATAGTAACTTTTTTGCATGTCCTTGATACTAAGTTAGATTAAATGAACCAAATTCTTTACTAATTGCTTATTGATTTTATAATAATTAAATGAATGATGTGTTACAATTAGCATTGCATAGAAATTAAACAGGTTTTGTAGTTCCATACAGGGGCTAGATAAGCAACTATAAGCAGCTTTAAGCACGATCTGCATACATGTCAGTTTCTATCCCTAAATTTAGATCTTATGTTTTCCGTGTGCATTCACAGGCTGTAGTAAGAATGGAAGACATATTATAAAAAAATAACAAATTGCTTCCTCCCAAATTATCACGGACTCGCTGTTTAGTCAAACAAAATCAGAAAATAAGAAAAAGTCAATTTATTTTCAACATTAATTTTCCGAAAACAGTGTGCAATGTCAGCTTGAAGAACTGTAGATCTTAAAGGTCTATAAGTAAATATTAAAAATATACAGATAAAATTAACATAAATCAGAAAGAATATTGTCCTTATTTAAATAAACAAAAGCTATAGGACTAAATTCAGTGTGATAAGTTTTCTTCCTCAGACTCCTGATTTTCCTGACCATAAGTTCTTAAAAATGCATTTTAGCACAGAAATTTGTTATATGGACAAACAATATAAAATTGTATCATATTAAAATATTTCTTTTATTAAGTAAAGTCAATCTATTTAGAAGTTAAGGTATCCTAAATTATTTAAAACTGCTTTTCCAAAGACTTGCTTTTTTTGCCCCTCTCTTTCAAAGGTAAAAAGCAAGGGTAATTTTTCTTCCCTTTCAGGTATCCTTAACCCTTTAACTCATAAATTTCTTACAAGTGTTACACTTTTTAATCATAACGTACAAAAAAAAAAACTGTGTACAAAGATGCTTTTCAATACTAACTGATACCCACAAAGAAAATTCCCTGTGTTCTTGGCATTCACTACTCCAAATTTATTGATGCTTTTCACTACAATACACTTTCCCTCATTAAATGCTGCTTAGGGCTTTATTTTGTTTGTCCCCACCTGGTTAACTAGTTCAGTGCATAGTCTACTTGTATATTCTGCTTGGAGAATGGGCTAGAGTTGGGATTCAGTTTTCCTGGCAAGAAAATACGGCCATGTTATATGAGCAATAGAGAAAGGTAAATTAAGACCAGTCTATGAGCTTTTTTTCCACCCCCCGCCATTAAGTCCTTACAATATAAGCAATATCTGGACTTCTCAGAAGTTGGTTCCTTTATGTACAGCCCTCAGCAACAACTTCTAATCTTCACCAATTTCTGTGAACGTAAAAATAATTTATATGAATTAATGAATAACCATAAGGATAAAAGTATTTGTGTTGGTATTTTTAATGATTCAAATAATGTGCAAAAAAGAATTAAAAGATTGCATTGTCCTGTTGGATTGCTAATCAACTGTAAAAAAAATAGATATAAATCAACCCCCTGGGAATTCCAGATTGTTAGAAGACAAAAGGTTATACAGAATTAATCTACTTAAAATATTCTGGCAGCAAAATGCAAGCTACTTAAAATATCTAAAAGAAAATAATAGACCTGTAGCTGCTGCTTCTTCCATCATTAAGTCAATTAATGAATATTAAATTATACAGGCCCAGAACCTCTTCATTTGGAGGTTCTATGAGCATCTTATCAGAGGGATATAGAGCTATAACCCTGTCAAAGTTATAAAAACTTTTCGAATTGTTGTGACAACAAATACTGCAGCAAAATACCACTTATCAACAAAACAAATTTATAACAAATGTAAATATTAATCAGCAATTTCTATCCTGCAAATTTCTTGCACCTTTCGAGCACCTGCTATGACAGATATGTTATTGGGCAGTAACTGCATGAACAAAAGAAAGGAAAAAAAAGAGTCTTTCTGAATGGTATTTAGGAAGAATAATTTGTAAGGGATAGATTATAAAAAAAAAGTGGGTTACAGGGGGGAAAGGTAGTAAAGTATTATTCATATGCTGAAGAACATTAGACTGACAAAACTTGGATTCAAAAGTGAACCATATTAATTCACTTCAGCAAGATTATAAAAGTGAAAATCTTAAAACTGGGCTGCCAGATTTTCAGAAATATTCAGGACTTGTCAGGTAAGATTGATTGGAGTTGTAGATATTCCCGCCTTAAAATCAATTTATTTAGATTTTAGTTTGATCTTAAGAATATAAAAATCACTTTGGAAAATGTAGTCTTCACTTTTTGTTTGTTTTCTCTCCCATTAGCAGATTTTCTCTTTCAAGGAAAGCTGGTAGATGAGTGCACTCAGAATTTGTCCTGTGAGTTGTTTAATAGCATGATCTGGTTGAAATAGAAACTCTTTATTGGAGGTATGATTTTATTCATACCAAATCTCTTGAGGAATAAGTTGTCCATAAAGCAGAGGATGAATTTTACATTATCCAAAAGTAATGTCAACTGCATCCAATTATACTAAATACATGGCTAGAAAATTTATAGATAAATTCTTGAAACTTCTTCCTGGTATTTACTACTCTATTCTCTTATGTGTGAGTCAGCTTAGTGAAAATCCATGTGGTAAAAGTGTAGGTTTTTCTCTTTTCTCAATATTCTCTGCTTTTAGTTATTGTATATTTCTAGAAATAAAAATAAGTATCAATAGTTCCCTAAGAGTGACAGAATACTATGCTCACTAACAGCACACCCTCCATTTTATGTTGTATATAAAACAGACAAGATAATATTTTAGGTTGCATGTAAAAACCTGTCTTTTTTTGTTTAATCAGTAAAGATTAATTATCATTGTATTTTGTACTTAAATAACAGTCTGCCATTATCCCTGATATGCAAGAAATTACAGAGTGTTTTAGACAGAACAAAGAGGTACTCTTTCAAACTCCAGGTTAAAAAAATCTGTATTAAATAAGTTTTTTTTAACTCTTCTAGCATTATTATATAATGTGTACTTACTATTTCATGTACAAAATAAACTACCGTAAATGATGTGGAAAATATTGTACCTCTAAATTTTAACATCACTGAAAAAAACTTTTTTACAATTTTATTTGGATGTTTCATCTTTAATTTTGAGTGTTCTCTTTCATCTTATCCCCCACTCTGAGATACCAAGTTGTCCCATGCTTTGAAATGTAACCAGCATACTCTAAACTGGTGAAACAGGCAGGTTAAGAAGGCAAGAGAGACTGGGTACTGATGGATGAGGAGAAAAGGGTAGAAAGAATTCAGTATCTTAAGTTCCTGATGGTTCTGAAGATGAACCAAGTAGGGTTTCCTTGCAAATTGCAACGGAAGAAAGTTTTGCATTTGTTATTGGCTTGAGATTTGCCTTTAAAATGAAATATTATTTATGGTTAAAATAAAACCATAAAAAATAGTGTAAATATGGATGAAACTGGAAAAAGAAAAGGAAAGGAAAGGAAAGGAAAGGAAAGGAAAGGAAAGGAAAGGAAAGGAAAGGAAAGGAAAGGAAAGGAAAGGAAAGGAAAGGAAAGGAAAGGAAAGGAAAGGAAAAAGAAAAGAAAAGAAAAGAAAAGAAAAGAAAAGAAAAGAAAAGAAAAGAAAAAGAAAGAAAGAAATACAATTGCTTATTTCAGACAATAAGACCAGGACTCAATGCTGCAGTTTGAAGGGTGGGAGTGGGGAGCTAATTTGGTTAGAGATGAATCCCCCTGCCTTCCAGCTGATTCTCAGAGGTTGGAAGGACTGGGAATGGCTGGACTCATCTCTTAGTAAGGATATCAAATATTATGTTAGCTATAGGCCCGACTCTGGCATTACCAGATTCATGAACACTTTGTCAACTCTTAAGTATGATCGCCTTTGAAATGAGTAGTCAAGTTCACAAATAGCACTACTTAATCAAATGCAACATTTAAAAAGCAGGTATTGGATGTCAGCACAGGAAAATCTCCACTGCAGGTGGGATTTTTAGCTAGCTCTGGTGTACAAATGTGCAATCATCACTCACTCCATAAGATGAGAGAGGGCTCTCAGTCTTCAGAATTCTACTCAGGCAGTGTCCCAACAATGAAGGGAGGAAAGGGATTCAGCCATAGACTGATCAAGAAATTACGATGGAATCTTCCCATCTTCCCTCTAACTTCTGTCCTCTCAGTTCACCTTTATATACATATATATGTATGTATATGTATGTATATATATATGTATGTATATGTATTATATATATTTATATATAGGTGGAGCTTGAGTGAATGTAGTTACTTTTGTTATTGATAGGTGAAAAAATCTCTTTCATTTAAATGCAGAGTCAATTAAAAATCTAGAGTGCATGCTCACTGAGGAGTGGTTGTACCTCGGAGGCGGGTAACTTTTGCGATGGAGGTGTGGCATTATAATGAACTTATATGAGCAAAGTTCAAGAAAAGTTCATCCAAAAGGAGTGATTTGCCACCCTTGCTGGCTCAGCACCAGACATCTTATCATGTATCTCCCATTGGGCAGCTACTGTGTGGCTTATCAGCGGCCCAGCACAGAGAGAGCAGAAGAGTTTGGCTGCAGTGTCTTCATTCTGCTCCACCCTCCCTTACTCCTCTTTGCAGCTGGGAGGAGGGCAGATTGTGCTGCCTAGGGGAGCATGGAGGAGCAGAGTACAAGTCTACCAACCATCCTGCAAGTGGCCAATGTGTATCACCACAAGTGAGCTTCTGGAATGCCCTGTTACGCTCTAGTTTTTCTCTAAATTCCCATTTTCCAAGCAGTTCTTCCACACTTGACTTATAACTTCCAGATTGTTAAAGCTGGTAATCTGACTGTTGCACTGCTTCCCTCTGTAATTTTCTTCTGGCCTCAGTTCTTTCGAGGTCTTTCATGCTGAGACTCTGTATTTTGCCATCTTTTCCTCCTGATATATTAGTTTCCAAATAAGATCTTCCTTTACTTTCAGCTCAAAATTCTAAAACCCTTCTGAATTTATTTTTTTTTCAGTAGTTTTCCTTAATTTACTCTTATTTGTAAATTGAATGATCTTTCTGTCTCCTCCCTCTTCCATATTGTTGAGAAAGGTTGAATTAATCTCCCTCATCTTGATACATGTGATTTCACTGATTCCGCTACGGTAACATTTCCAACCTGTGGTCTCATCTCTCATAGAAGAAAAAAATGACATAATTCTGGATCACTCTCTTCTCTGCATTATATTCAGGCAATATCTGCTCCTCTGAGTGCTGCAGAGTGGCTGCCAGCGGTCCCAGGAGAGGAAAGGGAAGACACTTGTGGTACTTGCAGTTGTCTGCAAAGTCATGAGATGCTTCTACTGTGTGGTTAAGGTCCTGCAACTACTGATTTGGCCAATCCTACCCTTTTTGTACTTTAACAGATTACTTCTATATTGTACTGTAAACCAGCAGTGAAGGAGAAAGTTAGTTTTTAGCCTGCAGTCTTACTGTTGAAACTAGTAGAGGTGTGTTTAGTGACTTCACCAGAGTAATGAGAGTGAACCTGATACAACAGTTTTACAGCTTAGATCCAGGACACAAAACCTGTTTAGATTACATATCTTGAAACTCTGAAAGAATCGTGATGTTAAAAAATAATGAGCTGGTTTCTCACTTACTCGACTTTTCCTCTAGCTTCAGTGAAACTGAGCTGACTTCTACCAGCTGAGGCTGTTCTTACCTCATTTACTTTCAAAGCTACAGAACTGAAAATGAAGCAAAAAAAAAAACCTAAAATTTCTTCACATAACTTTAGAAAAATTATAAAAGTAAAATACAGGCATTATAAGCTAAATTTTAAAGAGCTTTAAATGTCTTTCACTAAAGCTTCAATAAGCATTTTTGCTGGTAAGTGGTATGGCACCTTCAGAACCCTTAACTTGTCTCTTTGGCTTCAGCTCATCTGACTTTCTCTTACTTGAACACATATTGAAGACATGTAAAATAATTCCCCAAAGGTTTTGGAATGAGCAAAACCAAAGTTATATTTGCTGTGAGGAATTAGGAAATCTATACATTACATATTGTCATGTAATTATACTGCTAGCTGCAGGGTAAGGAAAAAGACCAGTGCCACAGATTAAAATGTCTTTACATCAGCCGAATGATGGTTAAATGCTTGACCTTCCCAGAGAGAATTCAGACTAAATTCAGTACTGTATCTATCTACTTCCTTTATATCTTGTAAATTTTGTAAATTTGAACAATGTATAGTTTACTAATGACTTAAAACTCCAAGCTGTTGTGAGGTTGAAGAGATTCGAATACTGCTCTTCAGAAATTAATGCTTTAGGACAGCTGAATGATGGACAGGGTCCAAATAAGTTTTAAGTTACGAATGATGGTCTTGAGCAGGCATGTAATGGAAAAGGGAGCAAAAGCATTCTCCACCACTACTTCCCGAAGTACGCTGGCTCTGTAAAGTTGAACTCTTTTTCTGATCATCTGAATAAGGCTTGATAGAATACTGATAATCACCAACAACCCTGAACAAGGAACTTCAATAAGTTTCTTCTGTGGTTGCTAGAACTCTGCTGTCAAAAGAAAATAAACCTCCCTGCACTCTAACTGGTAGTTCCCCAGCTGAACTGGAAAATGCTTCACAAGTGAAAATGCATGATGAAACTGATCCACTCTTTTAGTAGGCATAAAAATAAGGCATATTCTGATGGCACAATTTTCATTATCATCTTATTGATGAATGGTTTGGGAAATATGGAAGTGCACTTCGGCATTTACCAAAGCTAGAAATAAAATCTGTAAAACACGTTTTTTTCCCCCAAGAGAAGTGAAGTTATAACACAGACAGAAAGTACGGCTCCATTGCTTGACACTAAACACTTCATTCCCTTAGGGAGGAGGAGGACATGTAGAAATAATCTCTGCATATTTTTCTGTGGCAGTTTCCTATTACCCAACCACTTTAGAAAAATAAAAATTGACCTAAACCATGGCTCAGGACTCAAACCAACCACAAAACTTTTTATTAGTAACAAGTAAATTGAGTAATATTTTGACATCATTTTTTGGAGTCTTTCTGTTAAAGAAGCAGCAAAAATATAAAGTGAAAAAAAAAAAGAAATACTGGAAATGATGTAAAACGTACTTGTCTTAGATATTTTCAGCCTGCTTTCTTATCAAAAGAGGTTCAGATAAGACCAGACATGCTTATGCAAGCTAGATTAAATTTGTGAGCTAAACTGTTAATGATCAAAATAAAATGCAATATTACCAAAAAATTATGGGTTTCACTTTTCAGCATCTTTATCTACCTTTTATTCTTGATTCTCTGTCCCTTTAGCATCTAGTTTCTCATGCATTAGCCCTCTCCATTTATTACTTTGCAACACTCTTATTTTCATTAGTTATTTTATCTGGGATTTGAAATCCAGTAAATAATTTTGCTGAGTTTTAATCTGCTTTAATACTCTGAAAAATGATGTGGATTTTAGTTACAGTGGCTGGCATAAATGCTTGTCCTGACTTTCTCTTCATTTTATTTCTGGAGTACCATTTATCAGAAGTAGTCATCATTGCAAAGTACTTTTCAACATAGTCAGTAAGTCTCTGAAGTTTTTTTGAGGAAATCTTCTGCATTTTAATTACATTTTTTTTTTTTATTGCATAGACTGAAGACATAGAAATGGAGGTTTGGATGAAGCTCATGTTAATGTGTTAAATACCCAAATGTTTCAATAACTGCTATACACTCTATTGTATTTATACAATACTACATATAAGCAGAAAAAGTAGATTTAGGCCTTAATGAAATAATGAGTAAAAGACCAAACCAACTAGGTTCATATTTTGAAGTTCTGCTTTTTTAATATATCCTAATGCCAGCATGTTTTAAGCAAACAAATTTAATGTGCTAAAATTCTCTTATATGCTTGGAGATTTCATTCCTTATTATAAAGCATTGTTTTATTTGTTTTCCATAACTACATCATTGTTTGTAAATTAGGATATAATGTAAGGAAATGTGTAAGGCAAGGTGTTTTATATCCAGCTCTGAGTACTCCCATATCAGAAAGATAAGAGCTACTAGAGAAGGTCCAGCAAAGAGCTGTGAAGATGATTAGGGGACTGGAGGATCTGTCCTATGTGGAAAGGGTGAGAGAACTAGGCCTGTCCAGCCTGGAGAACTGATGACTGAAGGGGGATCTTATCAGTGTGTGCATATATCGACAGTGTCAAGAGCACAGGGGTAGACTATGGTGCCCAATGACAGGATGAGAGGCACAAATTGAAATACTGGAAGTTTCTGAACATCAGGGAGAATTTTTTTTGACTGTCAGAGTGACAGAGCACTGGCACAGGTTGCCTAGAGAGGTTGTGAAGTCTCCTTCTCTGGAGATACTCAGCACCCAGCAGGACATGACCCTCTGCAACGTGCTCTAGACTAGACTAGATGATCTCTAAAGGTCCCTTTCCGCCTTTATCATTTTGTGATTCTGTGAAATCTGAAAGAATGTGAATGTAAGGTAAGGCTGGTAGTGCTTTGTGAGTGCAGTATTGAAGATTTGCCACAGCTTCAGTCAGTCAGATGCTATAACATCTGATATGAATTTTACCTGTTTCAAAATGACCAATGTGTCTGTGTTCAGCAGATGTCTTCAAAACAATTCAAGTTAAATTGGTCTGCCCTAAATTTTGCACTGCTGCTGCAAGATTGCTACCATTCCTGAGTCAGCTATGTTGGCTGTAATTGTGTTATACTGCACTCAAACAGTGGCGATAAGTCTGGTTTAGATTTAATACTCTTAAGGGATTTGCAAAGTCTGCCACTAAATAGAACTGTGTGAGTACAAAACTAACACACTTGTGAAACTCTCAGCTAGCCTGTTGTGAGGATGATGGGCAGCTATTGATCTCCTATATTGACTTGTGTTACTCTCTTCGGTGTTAATATTGATATCTAGGACATCTTGCAGGAATTACATAGGACATAAAACCACTGTAGCATTACAGTTCTCATCTTTAGGCTAGCTTCTTACTGTCATCCTTCTCATTTCCTATGGGTTGTTTCATATTTGCATGAAAATCCTGGAAACATATGTGGAAACCTCTCCCGCAGCAGCATAACATGGTCCTTTTTTTCTTTTCCTCCTCTGTGAAGGAAAAAGTGAAAGAACTGACTGAGCGGTGATAGACATACATGATATGAAAGTCTAATGCTCACCACAAGAGGTCAATTTAGTGCTGAAAGGTTATGAATTCTAACTATTTCATGAGTACTCTTATAAATACTGTCCATTCAGTTCAAATATCTGCTATCAGGCCTGTGTAGTGACCATGTTTTTCATCTTTATTTTCCCTGCAGATCAGTTAGTTACAGATTTGAATGATGAAATAAAAAAGTAGAAAGATTTAGTGGGGTGTTTGATTTGTTGCCTTCATAAAGACCTACCCCAGAGTTGGTCAGAATATGAAACAGACATTTTGGCACAATAGCTGAGGGAGAGCACTTCCACTTTTTTCACTTGAGACTTTGAGGAGTTTTTTGCATGGAGGAAATTATTTAAAGTTGCTAAAAAATGTCAGACTAATAGCGTGTCAAAAGCAGTAGATGGGGTTAAAAATGTGAAGGAAAAGATAAGCAGCAGGTAGGATTGAACATGAGAAAGCAAAGACAATGTCCTTGAATCTTTGACTAGATTTGAGTAAGAGATCATATTTTTCTAATTGTATTGTAGGAGAACAACTGCAAACCTTCTTCGGTTTATATTTCACTGTGACTCTAATGAAAGAAAAAGGTTTTTGAAAATGGTTTTCTAAAGGTTAGCTTATAGATAAGGTGCAGATCAAGGAAGGATTTTATATAGACTTTGCATATAGGAATCTTACATGGACACCACCAGAAAGTTTGGATAATAGGCATTTAGTGAGATTTGAAATCATTTATTAATTCATTTCAAACGATCTCCTGACATTTATAATTTTTGTGTGTTTTCTCCAGCATAAAGCTGGAAACGCTACAAGGCTAGCTACATTCTCTTGACTAATGTAATGGGCCTTGAAATTAAAACATACATACATTTTACAGCAAAATAAACAATCCCATTTCCAGATATTAAAACTCACATTTCAAAACTTTTTTTTATGTAGAAAGCAAAACTTCGAAAAACCTTACCCTCTATGTATTTTTTTCTTCAGATATTGAATATATATAAAATTTCATGAGCCCCTTAGATTTCTGGGTAGCCTTTTAGGACTACTAGGTACATGCTTTTAGCTAATGGCTATACATTTGTGTATAATAGATAAATATCTACTATAATTCCTATACGTAACTACACATTTAGAAGCAGTTGAAAGCACAGTGATATTAAATCTAACCTAGAGCTTTTTAACATTTCCTCTGACAATTTTCTGTTATAGGTTTATTCATTCCAAAGTGCTATATCTACCAAGGAAATAGTGAAGAGTGTTCCCAGTCCTGATAATCGTGCAACATAAAGGGCTTGAAGTTTGAGCTGTAGCTGAGCCAATTACAGAATATGTGAATTTGTTTAGGAAATAGGAAGTGTAATACATACAGAAGTATCATCTAATAGGGACAGCTGTCAGTGGGACTAGATCAATTCAGTGGTTTTAACTGAGTTCACTTGTGGGTCATTATTTTATCCACATCTGAATAATGATATTAACAGTCTAAAATAAGATTATAAATGCCCAAAAGTTTGAAGGGGGGAAAAAAAAACTTTACTATGTGTCTTATTTTGTAAATGCTTTTTTTAGCTAAAAATAGAAATTATAGTTCCTATAGAACTCCTAAGAATAGGAATTCTTTTTCATAAGAAACAAACTTGACCACAATATAATCCTTGGCATATCATAAACAAGGTTTGCAGGTTGCATTAGCTTTCCTTCTCAAAAACAAATGAGCACATTTAAATTTAGAGGGAGAGCAGTTTCTCTTGGGATCTAGTTGATCTAGTTCTGCAAGATGGTATAGTTGTTTTTCAGAATTTCTATTTGGTTAAGCCCTTGTGGGTCTCAGCTGGCAGCACTCCAGCTTAACAGGAAAAATGGTTTAAATGAATGTTAAATTATCACAATTTCATTTTCTGTTATTTTTAGACCAATTCATCACTCCATTTATCTTGTGGTTCTGACCCTTTCCCTTGGTTTCGCCAGTAATTCCCCTCTGCTGGAGGCAAGAGAACAACTCACAGCATAATATTTAGGCAACACAGTTAGTTTGTCCTAAAATTGTGTGAGCAAACTGTTGGTAGGGAATTGCCAACCTTCAGTAAATTGCCCTAATAATGATATTTCAAATATAGATGGGGTATTTTTTTTTTTGAACCTCTTATGTATTGCATACAGCTGCTCACATAAGCTTGTTAAATAACACCAAATATGGTTGCATTTGGTCATAAAAGAGGTTTATTTGTTACTGGATGTTACAGCATGTAAAGGCCTCATACCCACATAAGCACCACTTTGTTCTCAAATCTTCTGTGATGAGTAGTTTTGTTGAAATATTATCAGTCTAGACAGATTCTTCAGGGGATGAATGTGCATAATCTGTTGACATAAAGTAATCTTTGTGGTGCTGGCAAAAAAGGGATTTCTTAAAATAAATTACTTTGTTTTGAACATATCAGAACAGGAATCTGAACTAGATAATAACCATACTTGGTTGATATTTATTTAAAGATAAGTACTAGAGAGAATGGTATTTATCACGCTTAAGGGGATAATGGCAGCAGGGGGCCTCCAGTTCCTCTTTCACCACTTGTTGCCCATTTTCTAGCAGCTTGGACTAACTCCAGAGCCTGTGTTTCAGTCTCTGTGGAGCCCTTAGCCCCCAGAAGGTGACTGAGCATTAGTCAAAAATCAGGAGCAAAAGGAGCCTGGAGGTGTCAGGTGTAACAGTGTGGCGTGCAAGGCAGTAATTGAAGTAATGTAGAGCCAGAAATACAGCACCTTGCACTGCACTGTGCCAGCCTCCTCCTCCTCCTCTTCCTCTTCCTGCTCTTTGCACAGCCCAACCTGACATTTCTGTTACCCTACTACAGCAGCTTTGTGCCAGTCCTTTTCCTTTCTCTGTCTTCACTCTCTACAGTTTGCTAGGAAGATACTGATTACATTCATAGCATCAGAAGTGTTCATATCATCAAACCCCATGTTGCTAGAGCCCTGTCTTCATCCCCAGTGCAGATGAAAAATGGCTCCATAACAGCCATAAATATGGGCCTGCTTTTGTGGCACACATGCCCTAGCCATCAAAATCTACAGGCTACTGCTCTCCTGGCTCTAAGCACAAAATGCAATTTCATTTCCTCAGGCTTAGCATTCAACAGCTGAATCTGAAACAGTATGCCCTTTTCTACTAGGCTCCTTCAGCATTTCTATGATTCTATGATTTCTCATGGTTATTACCATCTTTAAAAGAATCACAGAGTCACGGAATGGTTGGGGCTGGAAAGAACCTCTAGGGATCATCGAGTCCAATCCCCCTGCTCTAGCAGGGGCACCTAGAGCACATGGCACGGGGTCACATCGAGGCGGTTTTGAAGGTCGCCTGCAGAAGGACACTCCACAACCTCTCTGGGCAGCCTCTTCCGTGGCTCCGTCACCCACACAGTAAAAAAGTTCTTTCTCATATGGAGATGAAACTTCCTTTGTTTCAGTTTGTACCCATTACCCCTTGTTCTGCCACTGGCCACCACCAAGAACAGTTTGATCCCATCCTCTTTACATCCTCCCCTTGGGTGTTTGTACCTATTGATAAGATCCTCTCTCAGTCTTCTCTTCTCCAGGCTAAACAGGCCCAGTTCATTTAAGTCTTTCCTCATAAGATAGATATTCAAGTCCCTTAATCATCTTTGTGGCATAGGCTGGACCCTCCCTAGAAGCTCCATGTCCCTCTTGTCGTGAGGAGCCCAGAACTGCACACATACTACAGAACTACACAATACTCCAGATGTGGCCTCACCAGAGCTGAGGAGAGGGGCAGGATCCCCTCCCTTCACCTGCTGTCAACACTCCTCCTGATGCCGGCCAGATCACACTGGCCCTCTTGGCCACAGGGGTACACTGCTGCCTCATGGTCAACTTGTCAATCAGGACCCCCAAATCCCTCTTCATGGAGATGCTTTCTAGCAGGTCAACCCCTAATTTGTACTGATGTCAGGAGTTATCTTTGGCAGTCTAGAAATTGGAAATCCCCAATGCATAAAGTGCCTCCACCAAAGTCTCTGTCTACTGAAGAATCAAATCAAGAAACCATCTCCCAAACCATCTCCCATTAGTACCAATGTCGAACAGTAATGACATAAGTTCACTTGATAGGTTATTGTCCATATCTGTGACACTTTTTGGTCTGGGTGGGCTAGTCCATCATTAGCCTTTCAGAATTGCAAAAAGAGATGAAGTCTACAGAAGAATACGAACTTTTTGATACTTTCCTGGTGTCAAGCCTAAAAATGGAATTCTTACATAAAATTTTCCTTCCTACACTGTATGATATCACTCTGAAATGCTAATAAACCATCAATCATTCAGCATTCAGCTGGCATGATATGGTTTTTTTTTCTCCCAGATTTACATTTTGCTTTTGTCTGCACATCACAATTACCGGATAGTATTGCAAAGTGTTCAGTACTAACATTTTTCCAGATGATGAATTACACCCCTTTTAATTGTGTCTCTAAGTGTTTCCTGCTGCTGGTTACATTCCAGATCCCTCATTTGTACAAGTAGCCCACTGTTGCTTTTCATATAAAAGATGATATGTATGGCACTGACAAGGGTCCCTTAAGACTAGATGCTGGCCACATATTTTTACTGCAGAAATATCTGTGAAATTAAATAGTGTGTGTATAGATGCTTCAAAACACGTCTTGCAAAGCTTCAACTAAAATAAGTTAGAGATTTTTATTTAAAGTGGTTAAACGTAAATAATACAGCTTTAGCAATGCAACATCAGGAAGCTGAAGGTCCATCCAAACCAGGGGAATCCAGGGCATGAGCACTGTTACGAGATTGGCAGCTAAAACAACCTGTCTTTGAAGGCACCACCACATCATGCTTGTATGATGCCGTGCCAACTTGGTCTCTCTAACTTGAAAAATAATTATTTATTTTTACCAGTGACAGCTACAGATGGCTCCCAGTGCAAACTCAAAACATTTTGACTTTGATTAGAATCAGGTCTACTAACATATGTTCACAAAGATTCAGAAGTGGTTACCTCATCACAGATACTACAGTGATATTAGGGGAAACTGTTGACTAAGGCTGATGCTGGAAAGTCGAGACTAATCAGTTAAAGAACAGCAAAGACGTTTCAAATGTGAAAATTCTGAGAGGCAAACAGAGCAAGGTGATACCATAAAAATATTTTAATAGAACTTGTTTACATAATAGATTAATTTTCCCTAGCTATAAGTAACTAGATAAATTTCATCAGCACTTTGCGTGGACACACGCTGATCATCATGTCACCATGTCTAAACAGGACATTGCACTTAAATGTTTATAGTAGGAAGGAACTGCCAATGAATAACTCAGCTTAACTCTCACATAATCATTTTCTCATTAACTATTTGTCTAAACTCTCTGGCTCCATAGGGTAATCAGCTAACCAACAGCTGGATTCAGTCAAGACCTAAAAACTGAGGATGTGAAGGTACATACTATGCATTGTCCATTCATTCCCAAATAAAGAACCTATCCTAAGGAAGGGAAGAACAGGTTTAAATTCATCTGTCCTGGAATGGTCAGGCAGCTGTTGCTAAGACTTGCTGAAGGAGCTTTGAACTACGTGAATTGTTCTTGTTCTCTGATCTTCTGATATGAATCTAGGACTATTCCCTTTGCATGCAGGTAGCATGAAGCACTGCCTAATAAAATTCACACTATTTCCTACACTATGCTGCTTCACTTGCATTTTACTGTAGCTTAAATGCATGTTAGGTTAAGCATGAATGCAAGATTAGAACACTTCTGGGTGAGACAACTTATTGCATTTTCAAAGGTATTCTGTAATCTAATTATTCATATAACCAACTGTTTTTTTTTATGTATTACTGTTTTGTCAAAAACAGCAATTTCAAGGCTGCAGTTAACGCAAAGTGGAATAAGCATTAAGACTCGGCATTTAAATACTGTACACTCATCTTGTTTTGCCAAGCTCATTAAAGCAGACAACTGTAAAAATGCAAGAGCTTTGGCAAAAGAATAAAATACAGAATTGAGGAAAAAAAGATGCAGGAAACTGGATGAGGTTGAACAAAAATATTGAGAAATAACAGGAGAGGGGCAAACCAGTAGTTTCAGATAAATGGCCTAATAAGAAGACCTTACTTAGAATCAAAGGGAAGTGTAGTTACTGTAGCTGAGAAGCTAAAAAACTAGTAGAGAATGTATGGGAGGAATAAGGTGGGAAGATAAAAATACTTGTTAGGTTTACTTTCATAATATATTCTAGTCTAGGTGCTTTACTGGTATCTTCCACTAGCAACTACTTTCTTCTTTTCTCAGCTTTTAATTGTCAGAGGTTAACAGACTTATTAAAGTGAAGGTTAGATAATGATGACAGGATCAATTTTTCTAAATACAAAGACTAGTTTGCCTTTAGAGCTTTCAAAACTGAGATATCTAATACTCTGTTCTTTTTACATTCTCTCTCATTCTCTTTATTCCAGGGTACACAAAACAGAAATGAGTAAATACCTTAAAAGTCAAAAAATATAGAAAAAAAATATGTAAAATAGGAATAGTCCTAATTTTAACGAATCGTCATAACATTTATTTGATAATGTATTTATATTTTTCTTACAATTAAAGTAATAAACTCCTAATCAAGCAAATGTTCTTTTTGTTTATGTGTGATGATTCCCATTTAAGAAACCAAATATAGTGATTATACTTTCATTGTTCTGGCTGGGATTTGAAAAAATGGACACAGTTAAGACAGCATGCTTCATGAGTCAGACAGTAATTTTCTAGTAGAAAAAAATACCATAGCTAGTCATAAGAGAGCCTACGAATAAATCCAATGTATGCCTAGTTCTTGTTAGTTCAACTACAAGAATTTCTTCCCAAATCCAAGTCAGATTTCTTTTCTCTTTTTTTTTTTTTAATGGAAAAAAAAATGTTTTCTTCATCCTACATACTTTCAGTTTTCCTCCCCTGTGATTCTTGTTTCTCAGTATATTTCTCATTCCCTTCCCCATCCCTTGTTTACTTTATTTTTAAAAAAAATGGTTCTTTAGTTTTTTAGATTTTTTTTTGCTCACTGTAAAGATCTGTTGTTCTGAAAAAAAAAATCTCTGTGTTTCACCATTACTTTCAGGGTTGCCAAAGAGAACTACAAATTGCTGGAGGGGTTGCATCTTTTTTCCCTCTGAGAAAAAAAAATGCTAAGACAAATAATCCTTTACTAACAATCTTAGACTGAATGTTTTATCCTCTTTTTAAATGATGTAGACAGGCAAAGAGGGACACTATATTTAACATGATCATAAATAACTGTACCCTAATGTTCAATTAATTTATAAAGACCTCAGAATAATTTCCTATGATGGGAAGAATTATACACAAAGATTGGAAAACATAGCTCTGTTTTGTCGGTGGGAAGTTAAGATTTCTAGGCATGTATATATTTTTATTAGTCTATTTTCAGTATCACACATCATTTGCCACACAGAATTTAGGCAAGAACAGTCCGGAACAAATATTACATCTAAAAGGAAATGTTCAAACATGTCTTAGCAATGGAAAGAACAAAACTGAAAATAGAATTTAAATATTTCAGAAATACCTGTCCAAAAAATATTCCTGAAAAAATGTCAATACTATTAAAGAATTTCACTTATTGGAGCAAACGGCAATAAAAGATTCAGGTGTTTACAAAATCTGCCACCTTAGAACAGCAGCATGATTCCATTCTGTGCAACACAGCTTTCTAAAACACTCAGATGTGTCACAATGAAAACAAACAGACCCAAAAACAGCTCTGAGTGGTTGGAAAAAAAAAAAAAAAAAAAAAAGTCACAGTAAAGCATGCAGTTATACCAGGAATAAATACAGTATCTTATTACTTTTTTAAAAAAAAACTTTTTTTTTTGTATTAGTATAGATTACTACTGAAAAAGCAGAAGGAAATATATATGCATTTTATTGTTTTCTACTCCCAGACATAGCTGATATTTAATGGGATGATGTTACTTTTCCAGCCGTAGTGTATGCACATTTTCACTGAGCTCACAGATCACTCCAGGTTTTGCACAAGTTCCTTTTGAAACCATGTGGAGTGTAGATACAGTGCTGTAGTGCTGTCACCTCTCTTGACAATCGCCATCTTTCCCAGGGGTTCTCCACCATCATAAGTACTAATGACTGCTTTCAGATGAAAAAGAAAACTAGATAAATGAACAAAGCAATAATTATTTCAAAAAATGATTTAAAGGCATAATAGGGGAAAATCAGAAAGAAAAACAGCACACAGAAGGAACAACCATAAAAAGACAGCCCAGTTTTATCAACAATTTTGTCTTAATGGAAAATACTAAGAAACTCTAGCTGTGATTTTAAAAAAATTAAAGTGTTCTGAATTATTGTACCATGTTGAAGCATATTTATAGGTGAATAGAAAAAAATCTGAATCTTTTACAACTTTTGACTACTGTGATTTCACTGCTACTGAATGACAAAGTGCCAGCTTTGATAAAGAAACTGTATCTGAATTAAATTTCAGTAGTTCTTATTTGTTTATGGAAAGGGAAGGATAGAGCATAAATCTCTACATGAATCCTGAAACTGTAATGATTTTACAAGAATAAAAATGTATGTCACAGTTATTTTTAAGGTACCAGTATCTGGTTTAGAATTTTAACTAGACTTAAAATAAAAATAATGGATTTATAACACTTTCTTCTTTTATGTAATAAGAAGCAATATTTTTAGAATTTCCTTTTACTGCATATCTTCAAAAAAAGTCTATTTTGTGCAGAGAGATACCATAAGCTCCTTAACACTTGGATGATAAATTTTAATTCTAATTTCATGTTTTGTCTGATCTGTGAAGAGAGATAACAGCAAAGGCAAACCAAAGGCAACAAAATGTACCCTCTCATGTACTTGTACAGCAACTGAGAGTTAGACTGTTCAATTAATTGTAAGAGCCATGATAACGAAAACCAAGAGGACACTCTGGGAAACAGAAATAAGCAGTAATTACAAATACAATCTTGTAAAATATATACATGTAAATTTCACTACAGAAGAAAGAACTAGCAATGAACCATATATTTACACAAGTAACATTTCTGGTTGTTAACAATGATAAATCTAGCATTTTTCTTTTAAAAAAATGCTGGAATGCTGTTCTTCACAGGATTATTAAGTTTGGTGGTTCTGGCCTTCTCTCCCTACACCAGGAGATATTTTCAGCCTAAAGCAATGCATTTTCAGCAAAGACAATACATTGGCCATGTCATTGAAATGGCTTGCACTTGGCAGCTTGCTATGACAAGAATCAAATGTGTCTGCTGAATCAGTTACCAAATTGCAGTGGATTTTGCAAAAGAAATGTCTGGAATCTGCCACAGAACTCTGGTCAGTGGCTGATAAAGGAATTTGATTATCAATGTGATTATTACCAAGGTAATAGTAAGATTATATAAATATTATATATATATTACAAATATGTATAATTATACACACACACACACTCTATAATCAAAGTATATATATTATAACCATAATATAGTAGTATATGCATAAATACACATAGCCAAAATAATATAATATAATCCTTCTACATATATATATCTATATATGTATATGCATATACTATGTGTATATATATATAAAACAGGTCAGGCCTGAAGCATGTGGTTCATTTCATGTTGGAATGGAGTGGTGATACTCATGGGAACTCATGACCTTATAGACAAGATGTTGTCATGTAATACAGGGTGGGTACATATGGATATACATACGTAGACCAGTGCTTATTTCAAATACAGGTAGAAAAAAGTGGGACCCAAAAGATCTCATCTTTCTGAAGATAGGATGTTTAAACTGGTGATCAAATTGAAAATAACCTGTTGAAAACATATACTGTAGTGTAAGTTTCTTCCCTAATATATTTTATGCTTGAGTCCAGATTTTACCAGACTTTAAACTGTGTTGTCAAAAACAGCATACATTCATCAACAAGACATATAATGGTTGCTTGATTGAAACACATGTTTTAACACATACACCAAAAATTGAAAATCCTTTAACATCTACAAGTCAAGTCTCAGGACAAATGATAAGAGCTTTCATAATCATAAAAAAAGGACAAAAATACAGGCAGATGATGGAAAGATACACGAACAACAACAGCATAGATAGTTTTCAATAACTGGGTCCATAAGACAAATGAATATGGGAGATAAGACTATTTGTCATATGTTATACACATATTTTTAAATTAAATTATACTTCTGAAGCACCTAATACTTATGTGTGTTGCAGTACCAGTGGAATAATTGGTTTTGTTAGTTTTATTATCCTTTGATTCTTTGTACCACAGTTAAAATATTACTCTATTCTTTAAAGGTAAATGACATTGACAGTGAAAACTAACTTTCCTAGCCTCACTCACAATAGAAAACTAACTCATAGTAGTAATAATTTGTAAACAAGTGGAAAATAAGAATATCTGTTTGAACATGCTTTGAAAATAGAATGTGAAGTGTTAAGTAGTTTTAGGAAGCTGTTGGGTTAATTAGTGGACTGAGAAATCTTTACCAATACTTTTTGGTCTATCACCTTCTCTGTACACAAAGTCAAATCTTACAGCCTGACCATTAGGTCATAGACTTTTGCTTCTTTGATGAATGGGGTGACTCTTCCACCTAGTGACTAATACATTGCTAATGTGCTGTTATTAAATGCAATTAAAGAGCATACTTCACCAGCACATATACATAGCATTTCTTTACTAAATTGTGGTTTCTAATGCTATGTAGCCTTTCTGAATTTGACAGAAGCTGCTGTTTACTGAATCTTCAGTGTTGATGTTTCCTGACCTTCATGGAATTAATGAATGAACTGAGTGTATTTTTAGTGTTTACATGTCCATATAAAATAAATTACTACTTTAATGAAACTGCACTGATTTGCTTTCCCATTGATGCCTCAGCAGAATGACCATGGAATGACTGTGCAGAGAAAGTGACTCATTGTATCATTCTGCAAGACATTTTATTTTTAAAATGTTAATAATATGTTCACTTTTATATATATATATCATACAAAATGCTATTTACAAAAGAGGCTTATGCGTATGTTTTCTTCACAGTGTAGATTAGAAGTTGAATTCCATCTCCATAAAGGTCAAAGAGGCCAGCCAGAACATTTCACTATCACTTTAAAAGACTTATTGTGATATGGTTAAAAATATTTTATTGTCTTAATTTGCATTTCATATGAAAGAAAGAGATGAACTATTATTATCATGCTTTGTTTCAGTTATACATCCAACAAGTAATCAATTAGTATGATAATAAGAAGGCAATGGGGTGGAATAAAGTGATGAGGGATATGCATCTACTTAATTTTTTAAGTTCTGAAAAGATCCTATAGAAATTAAAATGTGTAAATGGGCACTGGAGCAGAAAAAGGAACATGGAAAGTCTATTAGCTCGAATAGTGAGAAAATTGCTATTGTTCCTCAGTTCACAATACAAATTTCCTCCCAGACCTAAGGACAATAGTTGCATGAACTAAGTCTATCAACCTCTCAGAAATTCGGAGAGCTGAAGGTACCAGTTAAATACAGAAATGATATCAATGCATTTATATCTACTTCTTGGGTAAGATTCAGTATCTACATTCTTACCCATGATGGCTTGTCCAAATTATGGGGGAATTCTATATGTTTTAGAAGATTGCTGGGACACTCCACAACAAGGCCTACTTTAGTCAGGAGGGCAAAGAAAGAGTAGTAAATTAGTGCATCTTTGCTATGATCAGTGACAGTGAATAGGCTACTACAAATAGAGGATGGCAGCAATACTTCAAATTGCCCTCCAAGTCACAGAACAATGCATATATCTGGAATCTTTAGGAAAAGAGGAACAAGTGTCTTATGATTTAGCTTAGATGGTTGTTATTCCCTGCTCTTTCTTTTTCCCAGGTGCCTTAGGGTCTACCTATTCTGTCTGGCTTTTTTAAATTCTGAAATTTAACATTTCAAAGCCAACTAACATTGATTGTAACTTAATAATTGAAAAGAGTCAAATGATAACACAGACAATGCTGATCAGGTCTGTAAAAACTAGCTGAGAACTTTTCAGTATTGTTGAGCTATTTTTCTGTTATTTGTATATTCATCAAGGTGTTACCCCCCCCACACCAGATGTTTGGTGTCCAGCTCCAGATTAACTGTTTCTGAGGAAAACTTCAACTATTTAAAAAACTTAAGTGAATAAATAATCTGAGATATTTGCTTTTTAAAAAAGAGAGAGAAATAAATCACAATCTTCTAAGAATACTGATGTTTTTGTCTTTGAAGCAAGTACTGCAAATGGGGGAGGAAGAGTTCTTTGTCAGCTCAATGAATATCTGCATAGTGTTGGCAGAAATACATACACAAAATTAATTTTTTTTTCCTTTAAAAAGATTAAGAAATATAGAGCTTTACAGGTTATTGCTCTAATCATTCGATCAAGAATATTTTGCCTTTATGCTTAGATGGAAAAAAGAAGAATTAACAAAAGAAATCAAACTGAAAGCCTCAGAACCTTCTGTTAATCTAGATTTATGGATTTTACAACTGGCTTACTTCATAAAAATGATACAACTTCTTATGAACATGTTCCAGACTTGTATCACATGGTAAAGACTCCTGGTACATACAAAGCCTTGCTTTGGGGCTTAGGAAACTGCAAATATACTTGGCATCTAAAAAACTGAAAACTACATTTGACTGTGCTGGATAGCACTCCATTTTTTAGATTGTGAATCATTTGGGGTGTAGCCCTTATAAGCAAGATCTTTTAAGAGTCAAGACAGTGTTCTTTGCCCAAGGGAAAAAAAAAAGAAAAAAAAAGGTCATTCATGGCGTATCTGAGAAAACAACACACATCTGTATAATAGCAATCTTAGCCACCTGGCCTTTCAAATGAGTGTGTCATATTTAGCTTTAGCTGCATTTCAAAATCATAGGCTTTATATTTGATACATAAGGAAAACAAGCAATTGTCTAGGTTTTAGTGTGCTTTGTTTTGACTTTTAAATGATAGACTGTGCTTGTCACTGTTTAATAAAGTTTTACTAGTATTACTATTGAATAAATATATAGACAAATAATAAATAAATAAACTCAGCAATTTTATATTCACATTTACTAAGCATTACATGTTTTTGAAGAAATTTCTTAATTCATTTATGAACAAAACAAAGGTCAATAAACTGCGTATAGAAAGGAATCATAGAGAAAAGAATTGTTCCTGTGCAATGTTCCTTGGTCACTATTTGTGGCTATGACCTCAAATGAGAATACAGCTCTCACAGGAAGACAAATCTGGGGAGGTTTCAGGCACTTTCTTTAGCTCACCTCAGAGCGGCTGCTTAGGCTCTGGCAGTATCTGTTCCATTGCCATATCCAGCCTGCTGCTGCTGGATCTTCACTCATGGTATCTTCATGCATGGTATGTTCTTCCTTCTCAGGGTGCAGGAAGCCAGCAAGCTGCAAGATCTCCTCACTTTGTCCTTCACAGAAAAGAACAAGTAAGTGCTTTCAGTTACTGGATGTTTCCTCTAACGAACGCATCCATTATAGCATCTTGGCATGCCTTTGGTTGGGTGAAGATCTTGATTCTGCCATACATTATTAAATTCTTCCATGGTCCCTGATTACTTTTTGATATAACTGTAAAATATTTGATATAAGTATTTGATACGAGATCTATTTGGTATAAGAGACTAGCCTCTATAAATATATAATGACCATTTCAAGCAATTGAAAAATAAATTAAGGTATGAATGATCTGAAGTATCAGTTTTACCATATTTACCTAAAGAAAAACATATCTCCCAAAAGTGCTTGATAGCAGCATCACTTTTTTATATATAAAACTTTGAAGAAAAGCTAGTCTCAAAATCTGAAAATGAATCTACAATCAGCTAAAGATCTAACCTGGAATGTAGTTCACATGAGTTCTGAATAATTTGATTACAAATTTGATTACAAACAATTGCAGTCTGGAAAGGTTAAAAGGAACCCTTTTTTTTGAATACGAATCCTGGTGTCCAAGCTAAGATCATAATTTTTGACTAAATTTGTTAAGTAAAATATTTGAAACTGTGTATGTCAATGATACATCTACTTCTATATTATTAATTCAACATTCATTATGTAATATATTGTTGAATTATAGTATAGATGAGAACCCACCTAGAATGAAAATGAGTTCCTCTAGAAAGATGAGTTACATCATTACACAACTGAAACCAAGCAGTATTAAAAATGTGGATACATTGCTACATAACATCTTGTTAATTTTCAGTTAGCCCATTTCCTCCTTTACTCTTGATAAGTGTCTTCATTTCCTGCACCAAGCAGGAAATGCTACTCAGAGCCATAAACTGCCAACACTGAACAGTTATGTACACTGTATTATATTCTACAATAAAATAATTGCTTGGTCTTCTGGAAATAAAAGCATAGACTACATAATTGGTTTGTTATTAAGAAGTAAAATAATCAGAAGCCTGAAAAAATATTTATATCATGAGAGCTAGTGACAAAGATAGACATTGTCTCTCAGAATTTTAGCCAGCAAAACAATGGCAAGGAATATGTGAAAAACCTGAGGTGAATGTTGACCAGAGAGGAAAAAAGGAACCATTAGTTCATCTCGAGCACATTCTGGTTGATAGTTTCTGCTGGAGGACGTTGTGGACTTACTGTAACAATAAGAGGTTCATGAACCAGATAGAAGCTGGAACAGAAAGGTCATGCAATTTCAGTTGCCTAGCAAGAATAAAGTTCATGGACTTTTTATTTCCTCTGGCCTTATGATATATATATATATATATATGTATAACCTTACATAGCAGGTTTCTTGTAGTTTTCCACCCTGAAGAGCCACAAAAGAAATGGGTAGCGCTGACATGCCTTAACTGACACTTCAGTAGAAAGGGAATCATAAAAATATAGGACAATTATGATCACCACAAGTGAGACAAAAATAAAAACTGTAAAGACAGCTGAAACTCCTGCATTTTTAGATCATGAATTGATAAGACTTTTAAATATAGAAGGACACTAGAATTAAAAAAAAAAAAAGGGGGGGAAGATACGTATTGAAAAGTAGTAAATCTTTTGATCCAACAAGTCATTTGTACTCTCACTGATATAACCCTTTTTGTAAAATTCTAATGATCTAGGAGTAGTCAGTTTATATGTTTTGACTATTTTAGCAATTTTACTTTCTTTTCTTCTAGAGTTTTGAGTGTCCATTTCTCTGGATGTGCACTTTTTTCCAAAGTAAACTCCTGTCAGAAACAGAAGTTTTATTCCACCTCCAACTACTTTAGAATATTGTTAAGAACAATATTATATTGCTGTATGTTTCAGGAAAATGGCATTTCCTTTTCATTTTAGTGCTTCAGAATGAAAGTAATACTGGAAGTTCCACAGGCAGAAGTACTGTATCCAGAGTATGACAGAGCAGAGTCAAAAGCAATGCAAATGTCATAACATTGTCCCATGCCAGTATCCAATATCCAGCCTGAGCACATCATTTATTTTTAGAGATAAAAAAGTGCCGCCATTTTGATGTTGGTCTTTCTGCCTTGAAAATGCCAAGCTATGCCAAGATACACTTCATTCTAATTATAGCTTTCTGTGACATGGTTGGGTGTACAGGAACTAAATTATGAAGAGGATGGTTTCAGTTTTTATACTGAAGAAGCCCATTTTAATGGCTGTAAAATAATTTGAAGCCCTATAATTACAGAATTATGTCTTGTTCCATGTCTTTGTACTGTAACCTAGTTCTTTATAGAATTGAAGTGCTTATCCACAAAGAATGTGCTTGTTATCAGCTACATTAGTTAAACTGCATGGAAACCACATTTTCATTTGAATTTTCATTATGTGTTTAATTTAAGTACAAAGTAAGGCACAGGACTGTAATTGACGTTATGAAACACATATGAAGAAAATGGTCTTTTGAAAGCATACTATGCTTTAGCTCAAAATTCTGTAGTTTTACCCTCTGTGCAGCCAGTAGTAAAACAAATAAAGTTTAGGATATATATACATCCATGAAAATCCATGAAGAATGTCCTCAGAAATTAATAAAAACATCCTGTAAATCAAAATTTTGTCAGTTAGATATTTCAGCTTTATTTTTAACCTTCAGTTTAACTGACTAAGACAATAAAAAAGAAACAAAATGAAAAAAAGCAAGCTGTGTTAAATATTTAATGAAATATTCAAACACTAAACCCCTCAGAGTTTTAATTAAATCCTTAGAGGCATAAGAAGCCAATGAATCATAGAAGCAGGGAATAAAGGGCTTAAATAGATCTCAGTAAGTCATCTTATAAGTCATTAGTGAGCTTTACTGTGTAGTTTCTTTTGTTCTGTTTTGTTTTTGTTTTGTTAGAAGAAGAAAAAGTAAAATGCACAAACCAGACCAAACTGTACAGTTATCCATACTATGGCCACACATGTATTTTTAAATGTAATTTCTGCCTAAAAAAAAAAAAGAAGAAAAAGAAAAATATACAAAATGTGAGACTCCACTTCTGCTAAACAGGCATGAATGATTAGAACATTATCCCAGAAAGCCTGGGTTGAGCTTGGCAAATGCCATGATCTTTGGAAGACAGAGCTTCTGCTTGACTATTCCAGCTGTTCCATGCATCTGTCTGTGACCAGCACCCTCAATTCCTTGTTAAATATGTCCTGGTCTATGTTCTCAAACTCTTAGCAATTAGAAGGCTGTTTGCTACTACACTGACTAGCTGCCATCTTTTGGCTATGTGAGGCTCCAAGATATTCATTGCCCTAATATATGTGTAATATATGTAATATATCTAATATATGTAATATAGGCATACATGTGGAAAAACCATGTGATGTGACCACCTACTATGGTCCCTGAAATGGATTCCTCTTATCCTTCTCTTCAGAACAGAGCAAAGGTAATAGACTAGAGACTGAGAAATATTCTTTATGATTTTCCTGGGCTTCATATTTTGAGTACCACTGTTCAAGCATTGTGTACACCCTAGCACTGATTGGATATATTATTCCTTAATTCCTTAATTTTTTTCTGGATTGAGCTCTTATGTAAGGTAGTTTCTACTGAAGTAAAAAGCATGCTACTACTTACTTGCTATGGAAGACCTGCTTGCTCGGTGAGTAGCTGAAGTCAGTTAACATCAGGAAGGTAAAGACTAATATATACCAGAGATTTTAGAATGGATAAATATGCGGCCACCATATTGTAATAAGATGACAGCAATCTCTGCTGGCCTGTGAAACAGGCTACAGATAGCAGATACTGTTTAGCAGCTAGGAGAGAGAGTTTCTTCTATAACCCAGATATTCCAAAAATGAGTAAGTTGCATATTGGCTTGTCACAGCTTAGCAGAGGGCTGCCTGTGGTAAGACCATATTCTTTTCCTGAATCTTAGACAACTCTGCTACATATTCAAATGAATTGTAATAATTACACACACACACACACACACACACACAAAAGTATTGATGCAGTGTTCATACTGTAATATAGAGGTCTCAGTTTTTGCTCAGGCAACCCACTGATTCATAGCTACGTAGGCTGAAGCAGAGGATCAGATACTGCAAGGCTTAAACAGTAAGGTTTGCCGAGGCATGCTAAAGGACGAATCATGTCATGAAGACAAGGACTCGATTTTGGTCATTCAAATACTTCTGAAGCACTTGGACAGCCTCCCATGCCAGCTCAGGGACTACAAAGTCTATGGTCTTCACTGGGTGGAAATGCTTAATAGTGCAAATCTGCTTCCAGGCCTGACACCCACAATCTCCTTCTATGGACTACTCTGAGCACCTAGGGAGAGCTAGGAAGAACTGCTATTAGCTCTTGATGATCCTGCTCTGCGAGGGATTTCCGTGGCTCCAGAGAGTCTCCCTTCTGTTCCCAAGAGATGCACTGCCTTAACTCAGACAAAGAGTTTATTCTGAGAGTCTCATTTTGTTTACACATGTCCATCTCGAAAGCTGCACCATCCTTTGCATAAGAATAAGTTTTTCATATAAATATAAGGTCTGCACAAAAAGAAAAGGTCAGAGCAGGTGGAGACAATGAAGAAAAGAAGAAAGAAAGGGAAGTCAGCAGATCCACACCCACCAGAATCCTTGACTTCACTCACTTTGAAACTTTAGGACAGGCATAATTCTGTCACTCACATGGGAAAGTGAATTTCTCACTTTCACACATGCACTGTTTCTTTCTCCTTCTCTAATGCTCTCAGAGACTTCTATCTTTAATTAGTCATCTTTGCTGTAAGTTTCTTTAAATTGTAATGGGATGATCTTTCTTTGCCAAGAGAATTCCTGGGAATACGGTTACTATTTGCTAAAATTTGTCGCTAAGCTGTTAAATTACGAAAGGATTGACTAAAGATATATTTCTGTGTTTGTAGCAGAAATTCTTTATCAACAGCAACTATTTTTAAGAAACCCTCTAACAAAATACACATTCTTATGAATTTCTCTATTATATTTCTATGAAATAAACGTTGAAATTATGAATATTGTGATCTGTGTCTCATGAGAATTTGGACCGTCACGTCCTAACTTTCCTCTACCACAGCTTCAGAGATCCCAAATATGCAGGCACCATTTGAACCAATGATCCCCAAATGATTTTTATTTTAGCATTTACAAGGTGCATGTGTCTCCTGGTCATATGCAAATGCCCTGCATGTTTACACTGGAAAGTAATGACAGAAAGTGCTTTTTATAAGTACTCATATATTTTATAAATATATGATGGTATGGAACAGAGATCATAGGCTAGAAATAGTAATGACTAAATATTATAAAGGCTAATTGGTTACTTTTATCTTGTCCTAAAAACCATAATAATAACAACAATAGCAAAACATAAAGATTTGACATGGAACAATTCATAATGAAATAAGTGTGGAACATGTTAATTTAATGTTTAGTATAAGGTTTAGATATCAAGATTTATCGTATAGTTCAGCAATTCTAGCAAATACCAGATGCTAAGACTTCTTTATTGAAAACTATTTGTTTAAGTCAAACCTTTGAATGTCTACTGATCTGTTATTTCAAAAAGATAGTTTAAATGTGTGAGAATAAGAAATACTACACTTACTATAATAAAAAAGAAAATTGCTTCATCCATACAAAACAGCCATTAAAGCATCAGGAAAAAAAAAATAGAGATGATGATGATAAATGATAGTTTAAAAAATATACCCTAGATACAATGCATCTATTGAAATGTTAATTCTGATAGTATAGAATGTTTCAGTTTTCTGAATTTTTACCATTATTCATTGCTTATGCTATCCTATTCAAGGTGCACTAGTGCCACTTTCAGACGTTTATGCTTCACTGGCACCTCCTTCAGGAAATATGCTATCCAGATAACAAAAAGGAAAAAGAAAATGAATAAAGAGATAGGTTCCCGATCTGGTGTCGGGGGAGGTTTCAATACGATCCCAAGAGCGAGATTAAGACACAAACAGGGTCAAATGCCATACAACCTTGTTAGCTTTATTCTCATAAGTGCAATAGGACAGAGAGAAGAAGAAGAGAAAAGGGAAAGAAAGATAAGCAGGCAAGCGGGAGAGATGCAGCAAGATGATAGTTACCACCACCATCAGCCCGGCTAAGTGTCGCTGGCTCCGCTGCCGTGCAGGTACAGGCGTCTCAGTGCAGGTGATGTTCTGGGAAAGAAAGCCGTGCCCGCTGCTGCAGGTGATGTTCCACGCTGCCCGGGGAGGGGAATATGTGCTCCTTTTATGTCCCTCTTCTCAAAGAGTCCTCCCATTCTCTCAAGGTTTTCTGGTACGTGTTGTTCCTGTCGTACTTGCTGTGTGCTTTTCTATTCCTCTTCACCGGCGATTCGCATGCAAACTGCTCTGGTGGGCACTGCGAAGGATGTCATTGTTCAGGTCTCGAGCTGATCTTCCAACGCCAAGTAGATAGCTGCTATTACAGTCTTCTCAGAGATAAGATGCCAGCGTTAAGAGGCACAAATGGTGAGAGACCTTCCCAGAAATAAGATGCCAGGGCATTATCCAGGTAAATGGTGTGTCAATGATGTCGAGATAAACACAACCCATAACAGTCTCTTCCAAGGTCTCAATAAGACTCTGTTGTCTTAGTTATGGCTATAAATATAAATATATATAAATACAGTTCATTTTTTGCAGTAATAATAATAAAGATAATAATAAAAAACAGGAACAAACATCCCACAAAAAAAGTAGTTGGAGATAACTGACTAGCTCTTCCTCGTCCTCTGCTAAGGGTCTGTTATCTCAATAATCTTGGTCATGAAATTCCTTCAACACACAACTATATCACAGAAGAAAAACATATTTTTGGTATAGCTCAATGGTCTGTACTCCATCTTGGGAAAAATGCAACTGTATTTTTATATAAATTGTCATGCAACAACTGTAATTTTATTTTAAGAGACAATATTTATATTTTTCACAAAAAAAGAATAATATTCTAGTGTATTCATTTTACACAATAAGCTTCTCATAAATGTCATGGGTTATCATATTATATGATCTATGCCTTCAGTATTTTGCAGAGTTAATAAGCATTTTGCTGAACTATTTAATCTTTCAAAACCTGAACTATTTTGTGTTTTAATGACCTTAAAATAATTCATACATAAATATCACACATTTATTTACACCTTCTCAATGGAAATGGAAATGGAAAAGACAGCCACCACAACTTATAAGGCCTCGCTTAAAGAACTTCTCAGGAACACAGCAGTAATGCTTCTCATGCTTGATTTTATGTCAAAATACTCATTTATTTCCACCCATTTAGGCCCAAAAGGATCCGAGATCTCTGGCAGAATAGCTTCTCTAATGTTCTTTCAAAAAAAAAGGGACTTGCTACATCTATGGTAACAATGACCACTGCAAAGATTCTGTCTGTGGCCTGAGTGTCTTTCTGTAAAATCAGACAGAGTTTGTGTACACTTTTTCTTTCAAAAGCGGAATAAAAATCTTACAATTTCTTTTAGAAAACTCAGAATATATAAATACTAAAGCCATGAGCCTACATAATATTAACTACAGCTTTTGCTGTCATGAAAACAACACAGAGTCCTACATGTTTACACACCTACAATTCCCAGTGACTTTATTACCATTATTTTTTTCAATTTCTCTGTCTTCTGGATTAGTATAGTGACAGGTAATGATGTTTTATGACTCATAAAATATAGTTTATTGGACAGTACACATTTGCTTGATTTATTGTGGCCAGAGTCTATTTGTTCTGTTGAAGAGAAAAAATATGTACATCAGCAAAATCCTTAATTTAAGGTCTTATGAGGTATGATAGGCCAAAAAATTTAAGACTATTGCCCAGATGTGCTGGATGGATTGCAAGCCTATGGTGGGGTATTTATGCTGAATGATATAGTTTGTGTAAATTGTACTCAATAATTAGTCTTTTAAGTGTTCTTTAAATGAAAGAATTAATGAAGAGGAGAATGTATTTATTTTTCATTCCTATGTAGAAACAGTACATCTGTAGAGGTACTTCTACAAATTGTAACCTGTCTTTCCATATGCAAACAGAATCAGCAGAAAAATTAGAATCCTATTGATGCTTCCTATCAAAAAATTAATCCCTATTCAACTCATTTAAAAAAATTTCTGAAGTATTTCAAAGACAGGAACACTAGAGAAGAAATAAATGAAGGGCACGTGCTTGAAATGTATAATTTCCCTAAATCTTGACTGGGACACTGCTTTGACTTTCTTGACCTCCCTCAGTCATTTTGCCAAACAGGAAAACTGATGCAGAATATAAAAGGTAAGAAAAAGAGTCCCTCCATGGCACGAGAGAGTCAGCTAAGATTAAAACATAACTCATGTTCTGTCATCCCCTGAAATGACTTCCAGCCCTGTTCCTGTGGTGGCTTTCAGAGCAAGGAGATTCCCAAACGCAGCATTATAGTCCATACTTTGAGGAATTTATCTATAAAAGTTTGTTTTGTTTATCTATAAAAGTTTTGATAAATCATTGCGAGAGTCCCAGGAAATATGATGCAAATATATTAGAAAAAAATCCTGTGTACTTACAAATAAAATAAAATACTTGGAATAGAAACTTAATTTACTTTTATGTGTTTCCTTGCTGTGACAGCAAGGTCACAGAAGGGCATCCTCCTGTGACAGGAAGGTAAGTGTTCTATAGTACATGAGCATGGTATACATCTAGCTTAGCATCTGTAAAATTGAAAAATTCCCAAAGATGGGAGTCTCATATGGTAGAGAGTATTTTTACTTTGACTTTCATTAAGCTGATGACAAAGTTTACCTTTAAATATCTTTTTCATTTTTTAAATTATTTTTAACTGTGATTATTCACTTGCTGTAACAATAGAAATAGTATGTCATCTGTATCATACTAGCTTTTATTTTTTTCAGATATTTGCCTGACACAGATAACAAAGTTAGCTATTCTCATTGATTGACAAAACAGAACCTCAAGATTTATGAAAGAGAAGAAATGCAAAAGCCTCAGTACGAATTAAATTATTGTTCCAGACTAGACCGATATGACTTATATTATCACTTAATATTCCCATGCTAGTTTGATTTGATCTTGCTCTCTTACCTCATCAGTCATTCAGGTTTATTACAGGATTCTGTGAAAAATTAGTATTAAACCAAATTGCCTAAGAGCACTTCAAATGATGTTACATAAAAGACCGAAGATGTAACACTTTTAATCAGTGGGTTTTCCTATGTTATTCTCATTTATGATCTTATTATAAAATGTGAAACACCTAATCAGAGAGCAACTCTGCAAACATGCAATTTTCACTTTTGTTGAACTGTGCTTGAGTCTTGTCAAAAGGTTTAATCATTCAAAATGACCTATAGGACATTTTTTTTTTAATTCCTTCAAATTTGGTAGAAAAGCATTATCTGATATGACTCCTCCAAGACCAACTTAATTAACAGGAATTTCCAAAAGTAAAGTATATTAAAATGTAAAAAAGAAAACTGTCTTAATATAATAATTGTGGAAGACTACTGTAACTATATTGTAAAGATCAGAAAGGAAAACTCTCATAAGTTAGAAAATGCAATTTCTAACTAATCCGTAACTTGGAAACCGTGTATAGCATATACAACTATCAATTTCATGATCACACACAGTTTTGGCTTGCCCCTCTACCTTATCAGTATTTGGGCTACTGTGTCTGCATTAATGGGCATATATTCAACATATTTCATATATACATATAAAAATATATATATTTATACACATTTTTAAATAGATCAAGGGTGAGAAAATAAATTTATCATTAATTCACAGTATCTAAAGACCAATAATGATGACATTTTTAATTGGTTCAAATTTATAGCAGAAAAGGATATTAGGAACATTCACTCTTAAGTGAAGTTTTAAATTCTGCCATATGGACACAACCTGGGCCAGATGTTTCAAACTTCAGAATTGGGTGAACACTTCTCAAAGCACCTTTTGTTTCTAATTCCTTAGCCACTGTTCATGGGTTACAAAAACTCTATAAACCCATAGTCATTATTATTTTCATTTGGCATATCACTGTTTAAATATTAGCCTTGATATTGGTATCTGTGCTTTGAGTTATGTCCTGCAGAGCTGTCACCTTAAATATTGTGATTACCAAATATTGAATCTGGTTTTACTTAAATCTTGACTTGTCTATATTTTTCTTTTTGCCATTTTCAGTACTTGCTTCATTTTATACATGTCCCTCTTTTTCCCTCAGGGAAGATGAAGAATGTCCTTCCCTTATGTTTTTTTGTATTTGTTTATAGTCAGGATAATGATGGAGTTGATCTATGCATTACTGTTGACAACAGTAGATATACACCACATATGTTGATACTTATTACCACTTAAAAGAATAATAATAAAAAAAAAGAGTGTTAAAAGTGTCCTCAGCAAAATAATAAGGTGTCTTAGGTTATGGTCTAGAATAAATTAATGAGAAATAAGTGCCACTGAGATAATATTATGTTAGAAAAAAAAATCCTCTTTTGCCTACTGAGTTTTATATAAAATTGTTTACAAATCATTATTTTGTATTAAAAATTAAACATTATGTAAGATGAATAATGTAATGGAAAAGTAAGAGGAGACAAATACATTTACATATGATTCTTACACTCCTTTTGAAGAGCTGAGTTGTCAAGTATACTATCAGTAATCAATGCTGAAGGCAAAAATGAGATAAAATATAGGACTTCTCCTTCAGGTGGCCTTACTATATTCATATAGTTTCACCAAGATACTCTGGCCATTAAAAGGTGAGGGGGGGAAAAAAAGGTCTTTTGACTTCTCTTGTGAACAGCTCTCCCTAAGGTGCCATGCTTCTGTTACATCTGAAATAATTCTTAAAAGTAAACCTACGAATCATTCTGAAATGGCTGAAAGAGGCAAGTGGTCACTTTTAGGGCTCACCGAGAAAAGGGTTTCCTTCTGTGGTGCTGTCTAGGACAACTTTACACAGTTTAATTTCAAAATTAATTAAAACAAAGTTGTTGACAATTGACCAAAACTGTAAATGCAGGAAAAATAATGAAGTATTTTGGAACTTCAAGAAAACATTAACAGATATAATAATCTTTTACATCTTGTAATACATTTCCTGAGATGGGTACACACGTTCCCCCCTCCTGTGACTTTTAGCAGGCACACATGACAATAACAGCTTGAACCAGGATAGCTTGCCTTTCATCACAACTGTCTGGAGAGATGAGTGTCCAAGAGCATGTGTGTGTTTTGAAAAATGCCTGATAGTGTCAGTCCTCCCTGCCATAGAACCAATGTCTGCAATTTGAGGATTTCTGATTCTGAGGCAATCCATTTGTATCACATAAAGAGCCTGTGGCAAAAGAGTGGATATGAATTTCAGAAGTCGTGAAAATTTCTCTAATTCCTGTACAATCTTTTGTTTTTATATGCTACTAAACAGATAGGATGGGTCAACATCATGAAAAAAATACTCCCAGTTGTCACGGTGTATTTGAGCACAAATGAAATTTATAAATCCTTACAAACAGGCACAGTAAATTACAGCCTGAAATTTGTTTACTATAAAATGCCAATTGTATAACAGCAGAATCAGATTAGAAATAATAGCTCTGAGGAAGATGGAAACAAACAAAAAAACAGCAAAAAAAAGATATTAAGACTTCTGATCTCTCTCAATGATCTTTGCTCATAAGGAAACAGGTCAAAAGACACACAGAGGCCACCTTTTTTTCTCTTTCAATAAACATGAGCCTTTTTTCATTACATAAGAAGCACTGACAGGAAAAACAATATTAATAGAAAAATAGCATAAGCTCTTTGATAGTTGTTTCTCTATCTGGCAGTATATGATACTAAACTTATGACAGAAATATCACATAAATGGACTGTAATTAACATATAATTTAAATAGGCTATTTCAAATGCCTTTGTATATTACACTCATTGTCCTTATTGAGAGGAAGATCAAATTACACAAGCTGAAAGACAACACAACCTGCCAAAAGAAAATAATTTGGTGAATATCTTGTACTTTATTTGCATTCTACCCCCATTAAGCAGACAGCCAAATAATTGAATTCTCCTGTAGTTTCCTAGCAGAGTGGTATAGAATCATGGAATCATAGAATCATTAAGGCTGGAAGGGACCTTTAGAGATCATCTAGTCCAATCTCCCTGCACATGCAGGGTCATCTAGAGCATGTTGCAGGGCAACACAGGGCATGTTGTTTTTTTGACTATCTGATGTCATGGAAATCAAATACTGCCTCTGCTAAATTATCATAAGGCCTATATGTTTTTATAATTAGTGCTCATCTGTTTTAAGATATATTTTATGAAACATTTTGCTGTCATGATTTTGTTATATATTACATAACACCATAGGGACACAGCAAATTATATTATTCATGCATTGTAAGAGACCTCATATACTTGTATCAGCGTTATATGTATATAATGTATACAATTCATAATAATTTTATGTAGACTGAAATAAAGATAAATATATTTGACAATCTCAAAGATACTTAAACTTTGAGAGCAATTAACTACTCAAGAAAAACAGCTACACAATCTGATCCATAACATTGAGTACTTACTTTATTCTTAAAAATGCTTCTATTAGCAGATTAGGTATGCAGATTATCATAAATTATTTTGTTACTTAAACTAGTTCAAAAAGATTCATCTAAACCCACCAACAAATGAAAGGGTCATAAGCCAGAAGCGGCATCAGAATCCATAATGTGTGAACTCTGCAGCTATAGACAGGTTCTCACTTACAGTTCTATCTATAACAAAATTCCCCATCTGATTTTCTGTTTAGGGTAGGGAAAAAAAATCCCTAACCCCACATCTTCCCATTTGCCAGTACTTTAATAAAATATAAGTCTTATATACCTGGATTCACTTAATTGACTCTTTTTGACCTTTAAACACTTAATCAGGAAAGCTTCATTGTTCTCCTTGAGCATCCTTTATCTTTTCTCAGATGCCCTATTGCTCCAAGGTTATTACATGCAACCTCCTCTTCCTAGAAATTTCTTTACCCTTGCTAGATGCTTTGTATATATATTTTTTTCTTATATTTCCTTAAGATCTCACTTCGCCCTTACTAATTCTCTTATATTGCCTTAATTCTCTTTACTAATTATGTCAGATATGCCCACATCCTAACTAAATGTACTATCTATCTAGAGAATTATCTAAAATTTAGAAATAATAAGGAAAATCTTAAGCAGTGGATAATTTTTTCTTCTTCTTTTTCTTTAGATTTACATAAGTGCTTTTGTTAAGCTTATATAGTTAAGAGAAAACAAACTCTTAAGTTCCAGTTCACTTAGTGTTGACAAACCAATCTTTCGAAATATTCTGTAAAAATGTATCTATTTGGAAGACTACAAAATACCGCGTGCAAAATAATTTCTGCTAAATACATTACATACTTCCTCAGGGGCCCTTGTCTCCCTATACACATAACAGAACATTTTTGTCTGCTAAACTGACTTAGAAGCACCTACTTTTTTAACATTATATTTATTTAGAGATACACATTATATTAATATTTGATGATAAAAAAGACAAATGGGAAAACAGTATAGCCTTCCAGGCATGAAGAATGTAAGACCTTTATTATCCATATTTATATATGTGTTTGTGTGTGTTCTCTACAGAGAATACTTCAACAGATGTTTTGAAAGAAGAGACTTTTCTCTCAAGAGCCTATTTGAAAACTTGGAAAACCATCTTTCTAAGAGAATATGAATAATTTTGAAATATTTTTCATCTGAGAGGCTAAAATACTCAGAACATTAGTGACAACAGTGTGTGTTTTTCCTCTGGCAAAAAAAAAAAAAAAAAAAAAAAGTTTAAAATACCGTAAAAAACATACAATGTTAAACTAAACTACCTGAAGATACACAATAAAAAGGATTAAAAATAAATATCTACAAATTCAGTGATATATTTATTTGGCCTGAATTTGGGAACTGAATGTGGTCAATTTTTAGAAAACTTCATGGCAACATCTATATGTATTTTTTAATAATTTATGATCTATTTTGTTCCCTTTCTACTGTTTTCTGAAGAAAAGCTGCCAGCAAGATAAGAATGAACATGTATTAATCTGCAAAATTACTTCCAAATTTGCTCTGATTCAATGACTGAAACAGACAAGAAATGGAATAAATTTGTGTTCGAGACAGATGCACTATTGTGGTTATTCATCATAAAAGATTTCATCAGAGAGATTTTCTTATTTCCATTTGCCAATCAAAGTTATGAAAACAGGATTCTTAACTAAGGCTTGAGTGTGAGGATCAAGGCAAGAATTAGTATGTGCGTTTTCCCTGAGACATATGTGGAAAGAGTTGGCCATAAGAAATCACTATCTTCCTGCAGAACTATTTTTTTTGACAATTCACTCTTTTTCCAGAAACAAAATAAAAAATGCATTGGTAAACTTCCTAATGTCTTCCTGTCTTCTGTGTCTTTTTATTTTCTCTTTATTTCCCTTTAGTTTTCTCAACTTCTTGTTCTATCTGCTTTTATTTCCCATTTTTAGTTTCCAGTAGATTGCCAGCTATAAGCATCTATGAGCAAATGCTATTTAGAAATCTCACTCTCCTGACCCAGACCATTGAATAATTACGTGTCTCTTTCCATGTCCCTATGCCTTACTTCTTTTTTAAACTTCAAATCTCCTCACTGGATTTTACAGAGTGATATTAATTAGCACTATTATGTAATGTAATTTCAATGTAATTTCAATGTAATTTCATTTTTGAAATACAATATAGTTTTCTGAAGACCACAAAGGAGGAAAAGAAAGATGTCTTACATGTTTGAACTGTAAGAATAATAGTATGGCTTAAGATGAGGAGGGCAGAAATTGAGAAATCTTCATTTTTTTTCCTGAAATTATTGATTTAGGATTGCACTGTGCTCTACAGAACTGCTGAAACAATTCATTAGGAAAAACAGAACAGCTCAAAACATCTCTGTCTAGGCAGAAGGATGGTTCAAGACCTCAGTGTTATCAATGTGAGGTTTCTATTGAGAGCCAGGCAGTAAAGTGAAAAAGAGTCTCAAATGGTCTGCAGTAAAAACTTCCACAATACTTTGTAAACTTTTCTTCAAGTGTCCATTCTTTCCAGAAGGAAAAGCCACCTGGGGGATTAGGGAGGCTAGGAAAAACTATCTTGATATGGCAGCTGTAATAACTTTCTGAAGAGTACCTGTCACCTACTAAAAAGAATTTGGAATTTTCTTCTTTTGGAGAGGTTATTTTTTTGGGAGATACATGATGAGATCTTTCTGTCAACAAACCCAAGGCAACACATGGTCACCCAGAAGCAAAGAATTATGTTATACCTGTGCACTAGTTTATGCAGTTCCATACTATTTAACGGAAAAGGGTAATCCAGACACTATCTGAAATGTGGTCTAACTTGGAGATAAACCTGGAGAAGATCATATACTCCTTCAGGATAGCCAAAAGGAAGATGGGACACCATTCAGGAACACAATTCCAAAGGACTCTTCAGAAGTTTGCATATTTTCAAGACTCAGTTGACAATCATCGCACCCTATTCACATTTTTATCATGAGTGGAAGATAAATGAGTTAAAATGACTGCAGGCCAAGATGACAAGGCCTATGAATTTCTGCTTAAAACAAAGTGAAATTGAGACATAAGAGTCTTACAAACATTACAAAACTGGAACACATTCTCTTACAAAGGTATAGGAATATCTAAAATTAACAGAAACATTTCAGAACAAGTCAGAAAATACCTACCACATTTCATAGACTTTTCTATTTTTAGGTGATTCCCCTAACAAACTTTTTATTGCCTTTTGTTTTTCCCTTTTTATGAAAGATCTAATCTTTATACTGAATTAATTCCATACCTGAAGTGAGGAAAAGGAGCAAAGAAAATGGATTTCTCTTTATACAATCTAAAAACGTTTGTTAGATATTACATGTTAGAAAAAAATAGTAGCAAGAAATGGTTATTATGTTCTAATATACAATATTCCATTATCTCTTCTTGTTAGACCTCAAAAGTTTATTATTCATGGCTCATTTTTTCCACTGCTAATAACAGTTTATAAATGGCACTGTATTTTCATTAAAAATCTCGTTGCTGGGAGTCCATTTTATTGGCATTTCATAAGCATTATACATCATAATGCACTGTATATTTGTGGGTATTAACAGTATTGATAGCATTTCAATTGCAATAAGCGGTTTAATAATTGCTTGCTAATTTGACTTTGAGCAGAAGTTCTTTGTTTTTCAAACTCGAATCTGCTCCTCGATCATTAAAGCAATGATGGGGTGGTATACAGCTTTTTTTCAGCATCTAATTAAAGATGCTACATGAATTATTCATGCATACCATAGTACTCTATGAGTAATTTATGCAGAAATTTCATTGGCAAAACTTAACTTTGATCTTCAAAAAAACTAAAATTTTATTGCTCTTTTCAAGGTCTTTCAAAATAATTTTGCCATTACCTTTATAATCAGCAGTTATCAATTAATATCACAAAAGTGAAATCACAAAATATTTGAGGACTAGACTAGATCTGGCTTTTTTTTAAAAAAAAAAAAAAAAAAGTTAAGGAAGCTTGAGTGCACTAGTTCTTTCTTAAAGTAAAAGTGGAAGTTTCAAAATCAGATGACAGCAATACAGGATCATAATCCAAACAGGATATGCAGACAGAATAAACAAAATAGGGAGCATTAAATATAATAAAACTGGACACATAAGAACTTTATGGCTTTGGCAGAACTTTCAAACTCACTCCTGAATGATTTTGTATGAGGACATATTTTAGAGACCTGAAGAACATATATTTTCCAATGTTTTCACACAAATTCTGGAACACTTGAGTCACAGAACGCCAAATACGTTCCACCACTACAGAAAGTTAAGGAAAATGACCATATCTTCATGTGGAAGGAAATACATGCCCACAAGCAGGAGGAAAGTATGCTATGTTCCATGAATTAAGTAAGAAGTCCCCTATCCAGCCGCGGGGGGGAGCAGGATAGAATTACTCATCTAGGGTAGACACAATGAATAACAGCCAACAACTGTTAAATGTAGGTGTTTCCAAGTGAGTTTTGACTTACCATTGTGTATGTCAGATCCAACCAAAATTTAGCATAGGTGTTTCTTCTCTTGGCTTTGCAGCAAAAAACTATGAAGTGTGAATGAGCTGAACCACAGCCAGCCTAAACAGCTGTGTGCTACTTAGCACTAAAAAGTTATAGCATTGTAGCTGTTGAAAGTAGCGTTACATAACCAATATTAGGATGGCTTTCAGGTTTATGCAGTAAAGCACACTTTTGCCATTCAAGCTTATTAAATCAGATGATGGCGTTATTATACATATACGTATGCACTCTGTAAGATCTGCAAGCAGTACGGAGAGGTAGATATAAACTTTATGAGAGGGGAATGCCCCAACTGGTCTACAGAAAGCCTGCAGAAGGGAATGCTTCTTGAAATCTGCTCTCATCTCAGTTTTATACAGACAAATCCTACAAACTACACAGGAAAAGTTAAAGCTTTTGTATCTTTCGTCTCTATGTGAAGAGAGTTAAAGTGTTTCGAACACAGGAGACATATTTAAGAATATTTTTAAACAGAAAATTCAGATAATTAAGAAAATAATTAGAAACATTTTAAACAAAAAGTTTTGCTCTGAATCTTGGTAAAAGTGTTAGAAAGTAAAATATCACATTTCAGTAGGAAAAGATTTTTATATTTATAACAAGAAATACAGTTCATATATTTTAATTTAGTGTTATTGCAGTAATAATGCTATTCAATAACATCATAATAACACCGTTAGAATTTTACATTTCATATTAAATTTCCTGTTACTCTGAAGTGCCAAATACGTAGAGAAATCCTCCTTCCATGTATTTTTCATGCACAATTTTTAACTCTTCATACTTTTACCAACTGACTCCAAATCTCTGGAAATACTCAGACAGGACAGAAGTGCAAGAAGTGCATTTTGGAATGCAAGAAGAATATATGTTAAAATTACTTGAAATACCTTTAGAAAGCTGTTAATTGTTAATAATTTACTCAGATTTTCAACGACTCATTATGATCTCCAAGATCATTAAAGAAATGTGGCAACAAATGTTGCTGTTGCTGTTATGAATTCAAAAACAGCTTAAGACTTGGGAAGCCACAAATAAAAATAAGTAGCTGATTCTCTGAGTAAATATAGGTTACTATTAAGGTGTTCAAAGATGAGCTTGGGAAACAGCTGATCTCAGTGAATAATATCAGATATTCAAATGACATTAATCTTGTATAAGTCACTAGGTAACTTCTTATGTTGAATAGTGCTTTCAATTTAGTCACAGGACTTCAGAAAAGGTATATAAGAAACAGATGATACTCAGAGATAGGGATATGGCTTGAAGGGGCAACACAGATGAATCTAAAAGAGATTATTCACTATAGGATTATTCATTATGGAAAGAGAAACATAAAAGGAACTGTAACAGCAAAGATATAGAATATCAAATATAGCAAGTTCCATGAAAAGTTAGAAAATTCCTCAAAATGATATAAAAATGATATTAACTACAACTCATAAAATACTAGCATTCAAAGGGAATTAAAAATATTCTTTAAACTTAGAAAATGTTGGCTCAAATAGTGTTATGAATACATAATACAAATGAAAATAGTAAGAAATCAATTCACAAATAAAAACGTCTACAAATACTAACTTTTTTTATTGTTCACTCAGGAAATAAGTCACTATCAGAAATAGGATACATAAAAAAACATATTTATGTCACTATCAGAGATAGGATACATAAATACACATTTTTATTATAATATAATAATTCTCTGTACTTATATCCTCTTCCTATACTTTTCTTTTAATATTCTGTAATACTTGTAACACACTATAAACATCTTCGTCTGTAACTTAGAAAGACTACAACGCTACCATCATTTTTTCAACCTCTTATGCTGTTCATAAATACAGTATGATAAAACTACATGAGGGCTGTGTATGTTTTATAGATAGAATGAAAACAACACCTGGAAAGAAAACAAAGTTCAAATTCTCAAAAAAAAAAAAAAAGCACACACAAACATTAGTAGTTAGCTAAACCAGAGAGAGATAGCAGATGAAGAAGATAAATCAAGGACTAGTAAACCTATCACACACTTGAGATTCCATGAAATTGGAGAACGATGAAATGGGAGGAATAAAGAAGGCCCTATAGCTGAATCAAAGCTGAATCTAACAGTAGATTCAAAAATTTAATTTTATTTCTAAAACATCCATGCAGTGTGTTCAAATTCAGATGGAAGAATATAGAGAGAAGACCTGTCTATTCTGATTTCAGTATACCACAAAAGGATTTGGGAAGTAAGTAGAATCTGTATGAAATTTCTTTTCCTGCAAAGTTAAGAATCCTGCTTCTATGTAAACATATATGCCTTAATAAAATCCAAAAGATTATAAATTGACTTTAAAGATAAAAAACATGATGAAAACTTATATATATATATTTTAAAAAGTCATTTTATAAAAGTTCTTTTTTTTTGGTATATCACAATTACATCTTTGCAAAAAAAAAATATGGAGAAATATTTAGCAGTATTTTAGTGGTATTTCAGATTTTTTTTCTTTTTGATTTTTTTAAGGATGAAGAATTTCCTAAAAAAAATTTAAAAGAATAAATGGAGAAAATCTAGGCTGCTTGCTGCATTAAAATATTCACATTTTCACTTGTTCCAAAATATCCCTGTGCCTTAGCCTAAAGCATGACTAGTCTTTTTAGAAAGTGTAAATACATTAATTACTTCTCTAAAATAATATGTTACTCTTAAGAAAAATGACACCTCCCCTCCAAATATATAGACTAATATTCTGGGGCTTGTGCTAGCTTACCCTTAGGCTAGCTCAGATGTAAAAACTGAGCTTTAGTCTATGATCACATGAGATTTGATCTACTCATACATATATAGAACTAAGCATTGAGATTACCATGTGATTATATTGATATCTATTAAGTTCCTCACTGCTGAATGGACTATTAAATGATATCCTGAGGTTTGTATTACTGTTTTCCTGTTTTCTGTTTTTTGGGTGTTTTTTTTTTTTTCCCCAAAGGATTTGCTTGACAGTGTTTCTTCTACTATTATCCTAAGTAATCTCCAATTCTCATTTTTCAAATATATTCAGAGAGAGCTTGACTGACAGTTTACTTAGAAGCCCTGAAAGGAAGCATATACTATCATATGCTTAGTATGCCAATATTCTGGATGGGCTTGGGATTCGGCAATAATCACGCCAGAACGAGGTGACTACATCAAGCATTTATTCAGGTGAAAGTAAACAGAACAAAGTATGGATAACTACTCTTGAGGTGATACTTGCTGATCTGGACCCGAACATGCTCTCAAGCTGGCAGATCAGGGAGAGAGAGTTGCTGACCGGCTCCCGCGGAGACAGCGTAGGCCTCAAAGTCAGGAGTTTTTTCTCCTCCCCGCTCTCTCCGCATTGTCCACTTTCATGCCCGCTGCATCCTGGCACAGAGGGTCTGTCCGACCCAGGAGGCAGCCCAGGGGGGTGGACAAACTCCGCTTCTAGTTGCACAACTCTCCCCCCTGGGTGCGCACAGGCACGCACCATTCGGGGGTCCCAGCCCTCAATTCGAGGGTCCTGCCTTCCTCATTTCCAGGTGTTTGACCTCCAAACTTAGTTTGAAGGTCTGGCCTCTTCTTCTCACAGGAGATTTTTATGACTCTACAGATCACAGAAATTTCCATCTCCAATACATGCCACCCCATGATCTGTAGAGATCATAAACAATCGTAAAGGTTTTCATCTCCTATACATACCACCCCGTGATCTGTAGAGGTCAATCTATCGTAGCCAAGCACCCGAGCAGACAACGTTTTCATAGCAGTTTCAACCATGCCTCGTGTAAGCATCAGTATGCAAGGGATACAGCATAGGGTAATATTGGAAATAGAAATAAGAGCTCGAGTAACAGTTTCTATAGCCAGTCTTTCTAGCTGGGGAAGCTGTAATTTCACTATGTGGGCCCTTAGTAGTCTCATATTTTGCTGTTTTCCCTCTCCAGGCTTCAGGCTGTGGAATTAGGTTGGTATGAGTGCCATGCCAGGCCATCTCCTACGTGTTTCCCTGATGATACCCTCCTCTTCTCCCCTCTCAAAAAACTACTTTAAAGCCTTCTCAATGAGCCCTGCTAGATCATGACCCGGGACCCTCTTCCTCTTCTGGGAGAGATGAATCCCTTTTGATGCCAGCATGCCCGGTGCCAGGTAAGGCTTCCTATTGCCGAAAAACCCAAAGTTGGGGCGATGACACCAGTCACAGAGCCACGTGCTGATGGAATGTATCTTCTTGTTTCTTTCTTTCTATCTCCCTGCCAGTGCAGAATGGAATAAAAGATGAACTGTGTGCCTGAGTTCCTGATCATCCGACCCAACTCCCTAAAGTCCCTTTTGATTACTCTCAGACTACGCATTGCCACTTCTCCTCCCACATGTAGGACCACCAACGTAGTGGGTGTCTGTGGGTCTAACCAGCCTGGGAAGTTTCCTGGTAACATCCTTAACCCAGGCCCCAGGAAGGCAGCAGACTTCCCTTAGAAGTCCTATCGCTTTCAGCAGGACTGGTTACACAGTAAAACACAGTTCAAGGACAGCTGGCATAATTGAAGCTCTCTGTCTTCCAAGTTCTTATTGCAAAACATGTGCTGTGTCAACTTATAGGAACAATGTCATTAGTTTTAGCTATATTGATTGAGTTGGAGCTATTTAATGAAGCCTCTTCTTGGTTTGTCTGCTATGGAAAAATCAAATAACATTGAACTAGTGGTGGTGGAAAAGTCAGTGAATTAAATGTTGTTTCAATTACAGCTTTTTACTAGCTCTTGTCCCTTCTTTGTTGACTATAGCTATTTTTGTTGGTGACCTCCCTAACTTGGATCCCTTTTCTATAGATATATATTCTGTTGAAACACATTATAATTATCAATAATAATTTTCTTTCACTTCACTAAATTTGCTTCAATCCACTTTTCCTTACTCATGTGCTGGCCAAATAAGGTAAATACTAATAGTTTATTTAGCAACCATTCTTTTTCTTCACTTTGGAAATGAAGTCACTGTTATGCATCATGGAAATCCTGAAGTCAGTCAGCTCCACTAGACTCCACAGTCAGCTCCATAAGGATAGGGATCAGCACCACAGGGATAAGGATTTGTGGCAGCAGTTATTTCATGGCTAATTATAAATTAAAGAATGTTGTATTTATTAACCTGTTATGAATAAATCATCTGCAAAAGAATGACTAGTTAAAGTCTGTTCCTGCTGCTGAATGGGGTGAGTGTCTGTGGAACAATTGCTTGGAAAGGAGAAACTTAGAGAAAAAACAGGGCCTAACAGAAGTTTTGGCATTACAGAAACTTGCTTAGGGTGATACACAGTTACCACTTCCAGGATGGTTGGTAGGCTTGGACTCTGCTCTTCCACTGTTCCCTAGGCAACACCATCTGCTCTCTTCGCAACTGCAAAGAGGAGTAAGGGAGGACAAAGCAGAGTGAAGACACCACGGCCAAACTCTCTTGCAGTCCCTCTGCAGGTGCTACTCATAGGCTGCACAGTAGCTGTACTGTGCTGCCCAATGGGAGATATATGATAAGATGTCCAGTGCTGAGCCAGCAAGGGTGGCAAATCACTCCTTTCAGATGAACTTTGCTTGAACTTTGCTTATTATAAGCTCATAATAATGCCAACTCACCCTCCATCACAAAAGTTACCCGCCTCCGAGGTACCTTTAAAGGAAAGCGAGAAACTTTTTCACCAATCAATAACAATAAGAAGCCTGGCTATAGTCACTCAAGCTCCAAGCTCACTCAAGCTCCAAGTCACTCAAGCACTCAAGCTTCTGAATATAAAGAAAAGTATAAAGGGTGAAGTAAGGAGAGCGGGAGGAGGAGGGAAGAATCCATTCTAACTCTTGGATCAGTCAACGGGCTGCTCCCCCTTTCCTCCCCTTGGGCTGAGACGCTGCCTGAGGAGACTCGCAACTGACAGTCCTCTTCACCCTTCTTCCATTGGGTGAGTGATGATTGCGAATTTGTATATCAGAGCTAGTTAAAAACCCTATGCCGTAGTAGAGAATTTCCTATACTAACATCCAAAACGTGCTTTGTAAATGTTGCATTTGAATAAATCATGCTACTTGTGAATGCGACTACTTGTTTGGAAGGCGATCAGACCTCCAGTTGACAGACTGAACCGATAATGCCAGAGTCAGTCCTATAGTTGATCACACTATTTGGTAACTTGATTTGCCTCCAGGAAGGCAATCAGACTATGGTCAACAGCCTGTTCGTGAATCCAATACTGCCAGAGCCGAGCATATAGCTAACACAGTATTTGATATCTCCTTCCTCCACTACCATCACAGCTTTCAAACTGCAACAGTGTCCTGGTCATGAAGGATACAGAGAAGGCAGAGATACTGAATATGGAATATCTTTTCTGCTTCAGTCATTACTTCTAGGGCCAGCCGTCAGGAATCCCAGACTCTGGAGACAAGAGAGAAAGTCTGGAGGAAAATTAGGATAGAGATCTTTTAGGCAAACTTGATACCCACTAATCCATGGTCCACAAAGGGATGCATCCACAAGTGCTGAGGGAACCAGTGAATCATGCTATTGCTAAACTACTCTCTGTCATCTTTGAAGGGTCACGGGGGACAGGAGAGGTGCCTGAGGACTGGAAGAAAGCCAGTGTCATGCCAATCGTGACAAAGGGTGAGAGGGGGCACCCAGGCAACTCCAGACTCGTCAACAACTCCACCCTGGAGAAGTGATGGAACAGGATCTCTCAGGATCTGTAGAAAAAGAAGGTCATTAGGAGGAGTCTGCATGAATCCATTCCCCAAAAGGAAATCATGCTTAATCAATCTGGTATCTTTCTACAATGGAATGAGTGGCTGAGAAGAGTGCATATTGTCTACCTTGACTTCAGCAAGGCCTTTGACACAGTCACCCATAACTTCCTCACAGGCAAGTAAGCCCTCATTCAAACAATTAAATCTGTATTTAAGCTTATGACTCTCTGCTTCTGAATACACTTTGGAATCCAAGTTAATTATTTCAATGTCTTTCTAAATATCTCATGTTTGGCAATTTGAGCAAAGCTTGTAACAGCTGCTCCTGAGAATATGAGGCAGAATGGAAGATATTGCCCCCATTCACCATAAAAATGAGTGTTCAATGTGAAAAAGCTAATTTTATTTTCTCCAGATATTTTTAAGATATTTAAGATTTTTTTTAAGAAGCTCTAGTCTTCATGATGACTTTAGAAATTAAAATTTCACACTATCTTTTAAAGACCTAAGTTCATATATAATCTCTAAAGAAACAAACAAATTGCTTAAATATGTGATAAAAGAAAAAATAAAATATCATGACATTTTCAAAGAAATATGCTTTTCAGAGCATTCCAGAAGAGACTACTTTTACAAAACCTTCTTTAAGCAGACCTTGTACTCAAACCATTGTTAGCAGTTTCTCCTTTTTTTTTCAGAGAAGAAGTACTGTGACAAATGACCTCACGTCTAGAGGAATTATTTCAGGTATACCGTGCTTGAGCATTCTTCCAGAGTAATTAGTATGACCAAACTAGCCTTCCTTCCAGTTTGTTACTCAGTCTTCTTTCATAAGACTGTTTCTTCATCTCCATCCTAACACATTTTCTTAATACTACATGGATCAGTGCAAAAAAAACTAACTGCGGTTTTCACTTCCTCACTTTAGTATTCTCTACCTAAGTTCTGAGATTTATCATTAAAACGAAGTTATGTTTTCTTTGCAGCATCACAAGAAACAGTTTAGGGAAGACTCCAATACAGTCCCTGAAGATTATGGATAGAGTTGCTATATAAATCAAACATTTATTTCTTGAATGACAAATCCCTCGATCCTTCTGGCCTTAAATTTCTACACTTCAGATAATGGAGCACTCTATAGTATCCAGAATTCAAGAGGTCTATAAAAAGTAACTATCATTTGCTTTCTCTGTAGGCCGGTAAGAAAAGTATTTGTACATAACAGACAATATTTATCCCTTTTCAAGGACGTACTGAAGGTTGGCCCTGGGAACATCACATCTAGAAGGGCTGTTAAATCTTGTTTCCTCCAGAAGAAATGTTACAGAAAACGACAGTAAAATGTAGAGTTATGGTTATGTCCCTATTTGCAGCAGATCATTGTGCTTGATCAGTGCACATTGATTATGGAGGCAGCCTGCACAGATCATAGGATAACTTGAGATTTGGCCAGTGTATAGATATACTAATCCATCTAAGTCCGGGACTAAAAGAATTATCTATGCAAGTTGCTATTCTTACAACTATTCAGAACAATTTTGAAGCTACTTAGTGAAAAAAAGAAAACAATGCGCAAGTACTTGTCTTTTCCATCTTATCTCATGCACATAAGGATCTAATCCAAAGCTGTATGAGAGCTTATAACAAAGTTGTAAAAATTTCCTAATACATGTATATCGGTCTAGGCTACACTTTCAATATAATCAAACCCTGGCAGGAGCTAGCAACTACCCTAACAGCAGTAGCTACTACGTTTTGTAAGCATTGTTAATCCGATTTACAATATCAGTTTTCTTCCTATTAGAGGACAGGTCTCTGGAAGGTATTTGTCCAGTTCTAATTGATCTGACTGATTGATTGATTGAAATCCAAAAATAAGTCTTCTTGCTGTATTTTTTGCTTATTATTACATTTCCTATCTCCCAAATCCTGGTTACATACATATTCTCCAACTCAGTATTTTCTGAAATAGAAGTCCATCTGTAAGAGATACCATATTTTGCTGTTATGAGTAAATGTGATGTTTTAAGCTGTAACAATCACACTTCTCTCACAGATTTGCAACTACCGCTATATTAAAAGTTTCAAGAACTATGAAACATCTAAACTGAATAATCCGGAAATGATTGATAATATTCTGAAAATTTGTATTTTTAAAGTTACTAGAGCAGGTGGGCTCCTGTTAGTTAGGATGCATTTCAGCTGAACCCATCACACTCTCTCCACTGTTTGATCAGACTCATTAAGCTGTGCAAAACAGCCGTGCTCTTACTTGCCTGGCGACTTTCTCCTAGTGCCAGCACCTACAATGTGGGGAGGAAGATAGCTCTTCTCCCCAAACCTAACAAAAAAAAAATGCCATACTATGCAATTTAACCAGGAAGACATAATTATTGAATGCAATACCAATCAACTGAGACATTCAGGATAAATAAATAAATAAATAAGTACATTAATATATAATCAATATACAATCAATAATCAGTTTGAATCAATCAATCAATGTTAAAGGAAAATAAACAAAGAAACAAAAACTCCTAGAACCATACGTTGTTTGGATATAATCCCCAGAAAGTCTCTTCAATGAAAGAAAAGAATCATTGCATTCAGAAAGATGCTGTTTTATTCTGAACATTAGCTATTTCTACAATTTTCAAAAAAAAAAAAATCTAGATCCTAGACAGGGTACTGAAAAACATCCATACATTTCCTTTTATTTATATGTATGGCAGAGGAAATAAATTGCAGTATGTATGTTTGCCATATTCTTAAAGAGTGAAATTTTCAATACTAGTATTGAAAAATTCCTTTAAAATATCAGTAAATGTCTTTTCCACCCAAAAAATCATGCACTGAATTATATTAAATAATAAATTGTTTTATTTGTCCAAACCAGTCACCCAGATCACATGGCACATCTCTTTCCGCCTGAGAAATGCAAGCCTCATAAATAGGTTCATGGATCTACTTGGTTGCTGCTTATAAGGTTTGATGGTCCCATTCAGTTCACATGGATTATTCTACAGTGCACTATTCCATTTGAACAAATCATTTCATTAGTATGGATTTTCATGAACCTTTCACAGGTCCAGCTAATCTTTGGGAATGGAGTGGCCAGGGAAGGTGAAGAAGTAGGATATTTAACACAGAAGATATATATCTTAAATAATATATAAATAACAATTGAAACAAAGCTATTTAGAAAGTTTAAGAAAATCTTTGTAAATACTAATTCATTTCCACTGGGGAAGTTTTACATATAAGATACTTCTTGCATTCCCCTTTCCAAAGTTAAAAAGTATTCAGATTCTATTTTTCAGTTAAAAGATAGGAAAACAAGTGCCAAGACTTTTAAGTCGGATGCAAAATTTTACATTATATGCAGCTCTGTACGTCATTTTAGCCCTAAGTAAAACTGCATGACTGATGCTAAGATTTTTGTAAATTTACTGTGTAACTTTTCTTGTTTCGGCTGAAACCCATGGATATATCCTTGATTTTCATTCTCTGTTTGATTTGAACTGCCAATTTCTGTAATATAAAAATATAACAACTTCTAGCTGAGCACTTACTTGATTTTCTTTCTCTCAATGTGATTTACAACTTTGGACTCGTGAATTCCAAAATTTCACTGCATGAAAAATTGTTTTTGTTTTCAGATTCATATACCTAATCACATCTCTAAACAGTAATTTAGAAATTATCTGTTAAAAACATTTTATATTCCACGTACATCTAATCTTTTGATTTATTTTTTCTTTCACAAAGAATTATTTGAAATAGCTATTACCTCTGATATGTTGTAATAGCTCATCTTACAAGATAATACCATTCAAAATACATCTAAAGAAACTTGATCCTTAAGAAAAGACAGCTCTTAAGAAATGATAACTAAAAAATAGACGTGTATCTCAAACAGTTAGCCACTATTTGAGATGTTCATTATTTTTATAAAGAGGAAAAAAATGTTTCATGTTGTCCTGCTCATCCACACGTCTGCTCAGAGCAGAAGGCTTTACACAGCAGCAACAGTTTTTCTCTTCACAGTTGCAGGTATCTTGCCATCTAATATTTTTCCCCAAAAAAAGTTCCATCTGCCCTCTTAGCTGCTAATACCTTTTTTGTTTTCATTCTGTCTATCTTTGTACATTTCTGTCTGCCTTCACTGACAGATGCTACCAATCCCATGAGGTTAATACACTATTCCCTCCATTGTATTCAGCCTAAAATGCTTTCAGTCTCTTCAAGAAGAGACAGCTTAACTTCTGACCCGTCTTGTATTTGCTAGCATGTCAGATACTCACTGTTTTGACCATTTCCTTTCAATAAAAGTGTTCATCTGCTTCTTATGTTTATCCTGAAAGAAAAGTGGAATAATTAATTCCTTGCCTGCATCACCACTATTACAGAAACTTTTTTTCTTTCAGAGTCATAACCAGTGACATTAACTTTATATCATGCTTGTAGACACATTATTTTAATTAAATTAATTAATTATAAAGCCTACTAGAATTGGTCATTTGTTTGACATTATTTGTTAAAAAAGGCCAGAAACTTTTACAGATTAATTTCTGTCAGTCACAGTCTTTCCAAAAGAGAATTCTTCTTCTTTTTTTTTTTTTTTTTTTCATGCAGGAGGAAGAATATTTTGTGTTCTTCTTTGAAAGCACAAACTATGCACAACTAGCCAAAAAAGCACAGACTAGCTCAAACTAGTGTTCCCAAATTTGCATAGGTAGAATTAACAGAAAATAGATTACCTGTGCATACTTTGTATTCTACAGATTATGACTTCTGTCATGTATCTGTCCTCCTCCTCCTCCATTCTTTGAGACAGTGCCCAAGTCACCATTTTACTTTGTCTTTAATAAACAGACATTAAAATTAAAAAACATAAGCTGATGAAATCTTTCATTGTTGACATTTTTCCTATCCTTTAATGATTTTCTTTGAACCTTGGCAAATTTGGCAACATCTGCTTTGAATTCCTGATACTGGAAAGACTGAGAGGGGACCTGATCAGGGTCTGTAAGTACCTCAAGGGAGGGAGTGAGGAGGATGGTGCTGGCCTCTTTTCACTGGTGGCCACCAACAGAACTAGAAGAAATGGCCAGAAACTAAAGCATCAAAAGTTCCACAGGAACTTAAGGAAAAAATTCTTAACAGTGAGGGTGGCAGAGCACTGGAACAGGCTGCCCAGAGAGGTTGTGGAGTCTCCTTCTCTGGAGATCTTCCAAACCCGCTTGGACGCAGTCTTGTGCCACGTGCTCTAGGTGACCCTGCGTGTGCAGGTGGGTTGGACTAGATGACCTCTAGAGGTCCCTTCCAACCTTAAGTATTCTGTGATTCTGTGATTCTATGAATGATAAGAGGTAAGATGTCATTACAATGCACATTAAAACCAGATAGCATTATTTATTTGTTTACTCCCTGCTTCCCTTTATTTTTGTTTTTAATCATTCTCCTACTTAAATATATTATGCTTATGCTTATTCTTAAGCATTTTTATGGCCACAAGCTGATTATCCATCTGAATCAGCTGATTGCCTCAGACTGACTTTTAGAGATTTTTTTTGAGTCTGTTTCTTGGATAAAATTCCATCTAGTCTAGAAGCATGAACTTGATTCTTCGCTCAAGATATATGGCATAATATTTTTATTTCTTTAAACATATATTATGTGCTGCATCCACCCTAGCCAGTGGAAGACTAGGCCCTTGTAGGAACATACTTGCTTGAGAATGTGTCTCAGTTTAGCCCAATGAGATTTATTACATCTATGTTCCTGGATATGAAGGAACTAGCTTTGGTATGACAGAAGCCATTTATTCACTCCTTAAAATAGCTGAATCCTCGCCTTGTCAAATTATTGTAATATCTATTCTTGTGGTCAAGTTACAAGTTATATATGATGCAGCTCACAGAAGAGAGGTTTGCTCAGGGGTGCTCCCCAGGAGTTATCAAACCTCCTGTGCTGGAGCCACATCACATAGGGCTATTGCAGGCTGGGGCACAGTAGCTGATGATCCCGTGATTGACACATCCAGGCAGAAGAGAAGCGACACCACAGACCCACACCATAGAGTTCTGGGTGCTGTGGAGCCCTTCCCTGCAGAATGACCTGCTAACGGGTGTGTTGCCAGACGGAATCAGGTCTGTAGGTTGAGCCTACCTACCTTTGTGCACAGGTACTGACTGGACCTGCATGGCCTTGGTGGAGCTGGGGACTGGCGTTGTTCTGTAACCAAGAGTAACCAAGGCACACACATATGGTGTGATGTGGACTTGAATCCATCCTCAGATGCCCTGTGGATCCAAGGAGCCATCCATCAGCACAGGTGCCTGTGATGATATCAGGCAGCACCAGCATGGTAAGAAGAAACCAGGAAAAACTATACCAAAGTGGTCGCTCATAGGAACAAGAGCAGTCACTGCATCAGGCACCTATTACCTGAGAATCCAAGGAAAATTGTTCAGAATGGGAGGACCTTGAGAAATGGGTGAAAACAGATATTCTACTATGCAACCCTAATTGGACTGTGGAGGTCTGATACATATGTATATTTTCAGTTCTGTTAGTTCCACCTTTGCTATGCTGTTAACTTTGTCATAAATTCTAGCTGCTGATAAATTTGCACACTTGATGATACTGACTTCAGTGCAGTTTAGCCCCAAATTTGAAAGAATCCTGAACACCCCTCTAGTGTTGTATCACAAAATCATATCTGAATTTTTCCTCTTGTAAAAATTAAAGGATTGTGTCTTATTAGATGATCCTTGCATTTGTTGTCATCCAAGTCTATCTGTATCCATTCTTTCAACCTGAAATGTCTAAGATTAAGTTGAAATCAAAGCATAAGAGCAATAGTTTAATCATAAACACATGTGCACACATTCACATACACAGTTCATCCTTATTTGCCATCCGTATAATATTTATGTAATGATGTTGCAGGAAATGCTAACCTTGCTGCTTAGGGTTAATACAGATGGCACAGTTATTTAGGTGAAATCCTCTCCTAATATTTTACAATTTTAGGAAGTTCTATATGGAAGAAAAACACTGACAGCAGAAATCATCTGACCATTCTGCCCTGCTTTTCTCTAGTGTAAGGTATTGGTCTTTGGCTTATTTATCTAATGTTCGTAAGGCTTACCATGGCAGATATGTTCCAGGCCTTCTATCCACCTTCTCTTCCTCCCTGCTTCACCTTCCCCTCTTCTGCCCCACAAGGAGGGGGTGAAAAAAAATAAGTGGGCAGGGGATTCAGTAAAATGGGGGAAGAGAAAATTCACCAGAACTTAAGCTGTATCACAGACTTTTATTTTTCTGCTTTCCCAAAACAGTACCGAACACAGGAAAGAAGTAATAAAAGAGATCATATGACAGCTATAATTCAGTGTAACTGTTTACTAGAACATGAATACAGAAACATTATTAAAAGTAAAACAAGTCCTAACAGTCAAGACCTAACAAAATTTATTTGTGATTGTGACATTGACTTTCTGCAGGTGTATGTTTATGGAGCCAAAGTATTCCTTTTCATTGTTGTTGTTTTCCTTTGTGAAGTAAAGCTGAGCTATTTTTTTTGTTTCACCTCATTCTATGACATACTTTGGCCTAAAATCATTTTTAAGCCTCTCTGGCAGACATCCTTAAAATGATGAAGACAGACACAGTACCACGCAGTACAATCTGTAGGGTATGGTTTTACGAGTTGCCTTTAATTGTTGAATGTCATCTGTGGTGTGTTGTGGTGTGAAAATGAATAGACTCAGCAGAAACTTCAGTGTATGATGAAGTGTGCAATGAAGTTTTGACAGCTGCATACCCCACACTTGAACAGCAAGGCTGCAGGATTACATAATCTTCAGATCAGTGCCGCCCAGGATGAAATTAACTAGTCAAACATAATGTAGTACAATATTAGGATAAAAGGGGCAACAGAAAGATTTTTTATTATATTTATATGCCTAGAAAAAGGAAATATTCTGTCTGCTACAGTTAAACTAAAATTTGTGTATAATAGAAAATGCATTTTGGCTACTTCAGGTCTAAATGCAGAGGCTAATATCTTAGAAGCTTAAGTCTTTCTATATTGTGCTACTGCAGAACACAGTCAATTGCATGGAGTGATGTGGTAAATAAGTGAGATTCTATAAATGGTCTTTTGGATATTTGTTGCAGGTTGCCTTTAAAAAATCCTCTTGAGGGTTCCGAGTTACAAAGATACACTTAGCTTTCCTTGCTTGTTTACTAAAGGGACAGAAATAAAGTGAGTAAAGCAATCATTATTTTATTCAAAATGCTGTAGTTTGGAGTGGGGAGGCAACTTTGGTAAGAGGTGAATCCCTTTGCGTTCTAGCTGGTCCTCAAAGGTTAGAAGGCTTGGAGGCAGCTGCACTCATCTCTTAATAGGGATACCAAATACTGTGGCAGCTGTAGACCCAACTTTGGCAGTAGAGGATTCATGAACAGTCTGTCAACTGTCGGTCTGATCACCTTCAAAATAACGCGTTGAGTTCACGAATAGTATAATTTATTCAAATGTAACATTTACAAAATGAGTTTTGGATGTCAGTACAGGAAACTCTCTACTACAGCGTGGGGTTCTTAGCAAGTGCCTAATGTACAAATGTGCAATGATCACTCACCCAAGAAGGTGGGAGAGGGTTCTCAACCTTGAGGAGTTTCGTCAGGCGGCATCTCGAATGATCCAGAAGTTACGATGGAGCCTTCTCTCTCTCTCCCTTTCCCTTCTTAGTTCAGCTTTTATATACTTTTTTTTTTTTTTTTTTTAACGTTTAGGTGAAGCTTGACTGACTCTAGTCATACTTTTGTAACTGATTGGTTTTAAAAGTCTCTCAAGTCAGTAGAAAATCTAGAAAGCATGTTTAGTGAGGAGTGGTCTTTCCTTAGAGGTGGGTAACTTCTGGGACGGGGTTGTGTATTGACATTAGAATGAGATTAGAACAAGGAGCAAAGTCCATCCAGAAGGGGCTAATCTGCCACCATTGTTGGTCCAGCACCAGACATGTTATCACGCTATGTGGCTTTACAACTGCATGGTGCCACCAGGTCGCCACCTATGTGGGAAGTACAACAGAGTTTGGCCATGGCATTGTCACTCTGCTCCACCCTCCATTCACTCATTAGCTGCACAGCACTATGGCACCATCAGGTTACCACTTCTACAGGGAATCCAACAAAGTTTGGTCATGGTGCCTCCATTCTGCCCCACTCTTCGTTTATTCTTGTTAATGTGTGCTAGGAGGGCAGACTGTGTTACCAAGTGAATCGTGGAGAAGTAGATTCCACACATATCATCATCCTGGAAGTGCTAACTGCCTCTTGCCTTAAGCAAGCCTCTGTAATGCCATAACTTCTGTTAAGCCTTAGTTTTTCTCTAATTTCCCCTTTCTTGAGCAATTTTCCCACAAATTCATACTTGATAATACCCAGGAAGTACCCTGAGTTTCTCCCTCCCACTGCAAAAAAACTTTTGACACCGTCTCCCATAGCTTCCTCATAGGTAAGCTCATGAAGTATAGGTTAGGTGAGTGGTCAACGAGGTGGATTGAGAACTGCCTGGATGGCAGAGCTCAGAAGGTCATGATCAATGGCACAGAGACTAGTAGGAAGCCTGGAGCTGGCAGTTTCCCCCAGGGGTCAGTATTGGGTCCACTCCTGTTCATCAGTGGCCTGGATGATGGGACAGAGTACCCCCTCAGCAAGTTTGCTGATGATACAAAACAGGGAGGAGTGGATGATACTCCAGAGGGCTGTTCAGAGACCTGGACAGACTGAAGAGACGGACAGAGAGGAATGTCTTGAAGTTCAACTAAGGCAAATGCAGGGTCCTGCACCTAGGAATGAATAACCCATGCACTACTGCAGGCTGTGGGTTGACCTGCTGGAGAGCAGCTCTCCAAAGAAAGACCTGGGCATTCTGGTGGCCAAGAAGGTGGCCATGAGCCAGCATTGTGCCCTTGTGGTCAAGAAGCCCAATGGGATCCTGGGCTGTGTTAGGAAGGATGTTGCCAGCAGGTCGATGGAGGTGATCCTCCCCTCTACTGAACTCCAGTGAAGACACATCTGGAGTGTTGGGTCCCGTTCTGCATTACCCAATGCAAGAGGGTTATAAATTGTTATAAATTACAGATGTCTTTGTTATAAATTACAGATAGTGTCTCCTTTTACTCTAGATTCTTTTTCTTTTCTCTTTTCTCTTTTCTTTTCTCTTTTCTTTTCTTTTCTTTTCTTTTCTTTTCTTTTCTTTTCTTTTCTTCTCTTTTCTTTTCTTTTCTTTTCTT
>NW_010581345.1:75712-103344 GCF_000705375.1 Tinamus guttatus
CTCCTCGAGCTTAAGAGATCCTTCCCACTACAGATTCGTGGTTAATTGACTATAGTGCGCCTTTCTCTTTTTGAATTTGTAAACTTTACTTTGTAACTGTGCACAAATTCCTTAGACATAAACCATTGACCAGGTCTGGGACTAGGACTGGATCTAGCTGCACCCAGACTCCTCTCAGAAGGAGTTTGGAAAGCAAGGGGGTCCAGTCTGAACCTCGTGACCCAATGGGAGGGTGTCCTTAATAATTCTGTGTATATCTTGAACCTCCATGCAGTAACTAATAAGTGACCTTGCCATAGAATCTCGTGAAACCATTGTCATTACCACTAAAACCTATTCCTGTTTCTTTCCCACGAGTGAAGTGCATTGTGTCACTCACCCCCCACCACCACTCGTTCCGTGACACATACTCTGCATGTGTATGAAAGATATGTATCTTAAAGACTTCTCTTAAGTCCTCTTAAGCGTTTAATACCTTTCTAACTATAGTTCTCACTATAGTGAGACAAAAGTGACACAAAATGGATCAAGTCTGAATAGTATCACTCTTGAGCTTTTTTCTCCACATAGATTCAGCCTGAGCAGAGGACCAAAGTGATATTGCGTCTATTTGTTACAAACAGCTGGATTTTCCACATTTTTAAGTATGCCATTGGACTAAATTAGGAACTGCAATTTGGAAGGCCAAAGGATATTTATTCACATCATCAAAGAAGAAAGATACAGAACATAAATCTGACGACTTCAGAAGTTTTAGAACATGAATATTTGTCAAGCCAGTTTTGCAAAAATGTTGATTAATAGATTTGAAACTATACATGAAATGGGAATAGAAGGATTCTGGCCTAACCATACACATCAAGATTAGAGATAGTGGAATGAAAATTAATAGAAATTTTAGCAAAAGGTATATGTTCCATGAAAAGACATTAAGCTAATACAGATAAACTATGTCAAATATCAAATACTGGAACTCAGGTATTCCCTTTTATAATGTGATCATCCTGTTCCCAAACAACTTTTATTCTCTCTGCCTTCCTTTGCTTTATAAAAATAACCATACACACACATAGTGTGATTGTATAAACTGTCAAGTCTCTAGAGAAGTCTGCACACTTTGTTTCTGGAGAATATATGAATTTCAGCATTTTGCTGTTACTAAGTACTAACGTTAACTCTGTGAAAATGGTATTTATACTCCTTCAATATTTGTTGTCCTTAGACTATAAATTAGCAATAGCATTATTCTAAACCCTACTCTATGCTTCCTCAGCTCAGTCAATGTTTATGACACTTTTAATATACTTTATATTTTATATTAGCATAGTATGTGCATTTAATAGGAAATGAACTAGTTCCATCCAGAAACAGCATTTGCTATTGTAATCAGTTTTTGGTTTGGTGTGTTGAACAGTGTCATTGCTGATAGCAAACATATCTTTTTTAGAGGAATGTACAAATACAAAGGAGATATATAAGTTTTTATTCTAAGGATGTAGCAATGATCAAGAAGTTGGTTACCCTTCCTATGCTTTGACTACAGAGACAGCCAAATTATTTCTTCTCTCACAGCTTTTGAGGTACACCACAGTAATCCTATATATATATATATGTATTGTGTGTGTGTGTGTGTGTGCATAGGTACCCACACCATAGAATACTGTTCTGAGGAATACCACACACAGACAGACACTTAACAGAAACAATCCCAGAGAACAAGAGCTGTAAATCTGAGTAACTGGTATCAAGTTAGAAACTGCGCATTTAAACAATTCATCTTAACAATCAGGAAGTTGCCTTCCTTGCCTTTAAACAAGTCGGTGTAGTCAGCTGCCTCAGTTTGCCATTTTTAAGAATGATAGTAGCTCCGATAAGGTGAAGGCAATGAACAGTGCTCTAGCAGTCTGGAAAGCATAAAACATCCCAGTACCAATTCTTACAGCAGCTATCATTATTGTTAGATACAATTCTGCACAAGGAAACCAAGCATGACAAAACCCTTATACAAAACTTAAAAATGAGCAAAATTATTTACTCTCAATGCTACCTGGTTGATGTTTCAAAAGAAATATTGTTCCAGCTGCCAGAGAAGAGTGCAAGAGCACTTTGGGACTGCAGTAGAAAGAAGGCCAGCTTTACTAGCAGAAAGACAGAAAATTAAGCATTTGCTATGCTCAGCTTAGGGCAGCTGAAAACTTTTACAAAAAGATTGTTTTATCAATAACTCTCAATAAACACTGTCTCCTGATTTATCCTGCAAGTAATTATCAAAGTGTAATTACCAAATTTCCTCTTGGAAAGAGTTTATGCAACTTGGTAGAAATCTCCTCCTTCCAGACACCATCTATTCTCAGCACTTCTAATAATCCACTGTGTAAATACATTAGACTTCCTCGTTTGTGTGTCCTCTATTCCTCCAGAAACTTGAGCCACTCTCAGTTCAGAAACTTGTTCCTGTCTCCGTTAATACTCACCTTTTGATTTACAGCCTGAAGTTTTCTTCATAGTCTGTGTATATCCATTCTTCTACCAAGATTGTCCTTTAATATTTCTCTCTTCCTCATGTTCATCCCATTCTCCCTTTGTAGATACATTGATAAAGAACTGTTATTGTCTTCTCCAGGTTCATTTTAATAGATTATCAAATCAAGTCCTGCAAGTTTTAATTTGGGTTGTCAGTTCCTTTGTTTATTTGTTTATCCTAAAAGCTCTTCTCTTGACCTGTTTCAATTGAAATTCATTTCTCTAGAAAAAATATAATCAGAATTGTACATAATATTTTAGAAGCCTTCTTAGTGGTCAGCTTGGCCTTCTGAGTCTAGTTAATTTGAAAAAAAATATTTATGAAACACCAACCTTCCTTTCTGTGTAAAGAAATTGCAACAAAATTATTTAGTCTGCAAAATGTCTCCTTTCTTAAAAGAAAAAATCACAAAGAATTGATTAGGCTGCATAATTGCTACTTGAAAGATAGTAAACCTCTGTGGAATATTTCCTCAACTGAATCAGATGTACTGAGTGGTCATTTTCTTTGTTTACACTCTTACCCTTGTAATCGTAACTTTGTAACTTTTCTATTATTTATTGAGCACCCGACAGTCATTTAAAATGCATACTCACCATAAAAGAAAGCATCTAATATGGCTCTTGGAACATTATACAGTATCAAGAACCAGATGGGATCCCTTTATAATTCACAATGTGGTATCAAATGGCTGATTACTTTTTTGATATTTAACTGTGAGGGAATTATATTTATTCCTTCGCAAGCAAAAGGCATTTTTTGTCTAATTTACTGAAAATAAAAACTGAAATTCTGATTAAAATCAGATTAAAGTCACAACTTAAGGTCTTGAGTAAAACCCTATAAGCAATTAGCATAAGTTCAGGTGTTTATGCAGAAGTATTTTTCAGGAAGCAAAGATTTCTCTTATGTGAGGTTATGTGTATATGTCTTAGTGACAGAAAGTAAAGAGCACTTTCAGCAATAAGAGGAAGGACAAAGTACAATTGTAACACTTAAAAGAATACAGAAACTTGTCTCCAACTGCAAATGGAGCACAAATGGAAAGGGAAAAGCAAGGCCATGATGGAGGACTGTTATGAGGCAAGGGAATAAATGAACAGAGGTAACATTTAGGCTGACTGTGAAGAAATTTTTAAGAAAACAGAATCTACTCAACTTCAGATAAATTCCCAAGGGCAAAATTAAGAGATGTATCATTTGAGACGTAACTAGGCTGGACAACATCCTGTAAACATATAATAAAGACTAATCCTGCATTGGCAGGGAGACAGTTGACAAAGACATATTGATTCTTTTTCGACTGTAATGTCTAAGACTCCTGAAGCTGTGAGTGATCAGAATTAGCAATAGATACTGAATCTAATTTACATGTCAGGAGACTTTTTCTTAACTATTCCAGTGTGAACAGCTAATTGGCAGCCAACTATTAATTGGCTAGTCAAAGCCAAAAGGTCAGCTGGCACTATTTTATATCTCTCTCTCCCTCAGGATTCATAAGTGGATTCTGGGTAAGGTGGGGGCAGTGTTTTACAGCAGCAATTAGTTTATTCCTGGGGCAAAGTACAAACAGAAGTCGGTATGTATGTACAGCAAGAAGCTTGTTTTCCATTCCACTGTGACTGAGGAAATGACAGTCAGTTGGCAGTGGGCCATACACAAAAAATGCCAGCTGGCAAGTAGTGGATTATTTTTTTCCCACGTAGCTAGAGGTATGAATGACAAGAAGATAATATACTGAATACTAGGCCATCTCTTCCTTGATTCTTATTTAAGTCATCAGCCACAACATAGTTAATAACTAACAGTGAGACAGCTAGCAACCTGGTCACTGCATTGAAGTTATTAGAAAGGTTTGAGCAAATCAGAAAATCCAGAATGATAATATCAGTGATCCAATATCTAGTTCCTTTTCAGTAAGAGTATGAGAAAGCTCAGCTTTGTGTTTGACTTTTCTGTGAATAATTCTCATATATTATGTCATTGATGCTTGCTGGAAATCTTGTGACTTTTGCTTTCTCAAGAACTGTCTTCTCAAGAGTTTGATTTTAGATTTTCCATCTATTCAGATACAGATACTACAGATACTCGAAATATAAAATATCATACAAAAAACTGTATTTGCTTCAACAGTGTGGAGAAGATAAAATACTATTTTTTGATAAGTAAATAAATGCCTAGATTGGAAATAAGCAATCTAGACACAGCCCAGGTGTGTAATAGTGCAATAGAAGTCAGCAAAATTTACAGAAATCGATATGTTGAGTTTGGTCCTTACATAAATTCATACTTAAATGTCAATTATGATACTGAATTGTAGAGATATTGTTTTAAGTCTATAATAGATTTTAATAACCATCTGCAATACCTTTAGTCCGAGTAGCCTGGTGGCATAGAAAAGATGTCACATATACATGTCCTCTTTGTAGGCTTGAAGTGACAGCTGAAAAAGATCAGTACACATTTTGTATTACATATTGCATTCATAATAGAAAGTGATATACATAAGGATAGAAAATCAGCTGGAATTATTCTTTAGGAAGAGTGTTAGAAACTGAATGGATGGCAATTTGGAAAAAAATAAGATTGATAAGTGTTAAAGATGGAATATTGTTGAAGAAGGCACACGCATAGACTCAAGAGAAGCAGAAACTCTTTAGAGAAATATTTAAAAACAAACAACCAAACAAAAAAAATCCCAAACATCCTTGCAATTATTGCATATTTATCCATTATAGGTAATAGGCCATATTTTACATCAAATATTCATACATATAATTTTTAAGAGTTGGAAGTTAATTAGCAATAAAAAAAAGCTTTGATAGGTCTACACATTAATGAAGATCTTTTACTTGTTATCACGTGCCAATTTTCTTTAGTCAAGATTCTTATCCAAAGAGTATTTATGTTATTCTGTCTTGACACAAATTGGAAATATTTAAAATGAAGACTACATGCTTGAAATAATTTAAAAAGTGTGAAAGCATGAGATCCTGATGGTCTAGTGCGCCTAATCTGCTGGTATATATATACCACTATAGTTTAAATATGGATGTGAAATATTTCCATATTTCAAGTTCATCTGAAAAAAAAAAAAAAGAGAGAATGATTTTGTTCTGGCTTATAAGAAATTGATTTTTTCTCCTGATTCTCCTGATTAGAAAAGTCATTAGTACAAAACAGGGAGGTTCAGAACTCTTCATTAATTAAAACTCATGTTGCTTTTTAAAGATGAAATGTTATTAGCTTGCTATTGTTGATACTAGATCCTGAATAAAATCTGTTAATTCATTTTTTAAAGTATTTTAAAAGTTTTTAAACTTTTAGTCAGGCAAATTGTTATGGTATCCGTATCAGGTAGCCATGATATGATGGTTACCATAGCTTTTTCCTAGGTCATTTTTCATATTCTTTATTGCTTTCTACATCTGTCTGCCAGATGCTTCTTAGCTGAATGCACATCTAAAACAGTAACCATTTTGTGATTTCATGCTATATGTATTTAGTGACATACTAATGAAAAAAATCTATTTTCACGTATTAAAATAAAAAAGACGTGATAATCACATTGATTTTCAAAATGCAAATTAAATTAAAAAATGCTATCTACTAAGTTTAAATTACTGTGTACACATTAATGTCTTAAAAAAAATTATTGCATGATTACAGGATTTGCTTTTAAGAATTATGGAGTTAGTATACCATCAGCAATCATAACAGGAAGCTTAACACAGATATCCTTTCTAATACATTGCTCAATGATAATATTCCAGATTTGTAAGCAAGTACTGTACCTTCTAAATACTATCAGTGTCAGAAGACATGTGGTAGAAGAATGAGTTTTTTGTGTCTATGTGTATCAAGGGCATGAGATGACACAACACTTCTATGACAGAAAGGAAAAATTCCTGGTAGCTGTGCAATTTACAACTTATTTGATGTTGAATATTATAGAAAATCTACAAGTGGAAAAAAAAAAGTAAAACATTTTTCTTTGAACCTTGATAATGATAATGAATGCTTAGTAAAAACTAAGCAAGTATGCATGTGGAGAACTATATCATAGCTTGAAAACAAAACCCAGTTAGAGTATGGATCAAGGCATTTTTACAAGCCTCTGGACCTGCAGAATAGAATAAACATGCCAAGTGCGTTCCGTGCGTGATCGGCATCATCTTATCTATCATCTCATTTATCTAAATTCATATAAACACAAGATATGCTGTTATTCTGCTTAATTCCTCATGTTTTCCAACAGTTTAACTTGCATGGCAACAACATGTTAGTATGCAGGTTCTTAGCTCTTCATATAAAATGAGACGAACAGACAAGACAGAAATTGCTAATAGAAGAATTATCTCTGTCTTTACTGGTAAAATGTTTAATGCTGAAACTTGAATAAGATGAGGTCATTCAAGTTCAAAGTTCTACTGAGTGTACCTGCTGAAGGGAATAATTTAAAGAGCAGCTAAAACTCAGATATAAAACATTAGAGACAAACAAATTTCTACTTTTCATTATTACTATTTTGTTGGTCTGTTATAGTAACAGGTTTTTATTAGGAATCTCCAGTTGAATAATAATCTACATACAGTTCAAACAACTTACCACTGCAGAAAGGGTACACAAAGCCTATATATATTTTTAATGAGACAACAGAAAAATGACCAGTATATTTTTGTAGTAGTTTGGAAGACTGACTGACAAAGACTTTTTATAATGAGTAATAAACAGTCTAACAATCTACCCAAAAGGGCAGGTTTATGGGATCATAAACTTAAGCATAGTGATTCGGGATGTTGAACTGAAGTAAAATACAGCAATCACATAGTAGTTTATGTAATGTAATCCATAATATTATGGATTTTTTGATGACTTTTGGAAAATTATGAGCAGAATCTGGGAACAGCTGATTGACTTGAAAGTAGAAAAACACTGCAACTATTTTGCACTGTATTAAGTATTTTTGTGAAGAAATTAGTATTTTCTCTTTTCAGAATAATTTTAGAAAAATATACTTGCTGTGCCTACTACTAACTGGTGATAAGGCGGCCCTTTTCGGTGTTGTTTCATAGTTCATAGTTGTTTCATCACCAGCTTTTAACTGAGCACTATCCAGCATCATCTACCCACCAACTTTCAAATAAGCAGTTATGCTTATTCCTCTTCCCCCATATACACCTTGATTACATCTCCTTTTAACTTGTCTACCTTAATAAAAATGTGCTTATTCTCAATGATTTCTTACAACAGATCAGCAGATTTAATATCCCCATTAAAAAAAACACATCATGGATATCAAGGAGTCAAGGTCATATTTCTTCCTTTCTTTTCAGATAACAGTTTTTTTTTTTTTTTTAATTTAGTAGATGTCAGTAATGCTGTGTCTGCTTTTAATGTCAGTAACTTACAGCTAAGGAATGTGGTGCTTAAAACTTTGACATAATGATGTGAAACTAGGCTAGACTATGCACTGCTACATCTGTACAAAGGTGCCTATAGCAAATTCTCCCATGTGGAAATCATTCAGCTGTTTCTAAAAGAAATCTTCCACCTGCATGGCCTTTCTGACTGCATTGTTTCTGACAGAGTACCGCACCTCATCTAAGGCTTCAGGCAGATTCCCTCTAAATCACTTGTGTCAAGCTGCTTATCCTGTCTGCTTACCCCATTCAGACAGACAAGCTAACATATTGAATTTAAAAAAAAATCTTAATGAAATATCTTTTGTCCTTACAAAATGTGACTGAAATAACCTAGATCGGAATCCATTCATTGACAGAATGTGTGTGCTAACCTCATCTCTCTGCTTACAGCATTCCCTGTTTTCCATCAACATTTTTTCTCTACATATTCATCCATTCCTTTGAGTACCTTCCATTTACAGTTATCAGCTTAAAGCAATTAAAACCTTCACAAAGTGTAGAATTGTTGAAGAAATGTGTATCTATGGCTCTGGGAAGCTTGTTGATGGGTCATATGGGTCTATGGAATAATGCAGCAATACGTGGACAATTATAGCTCCTTAAGAAGACTAAAACTACTGCTTTACTCCAGAAAAACTGGAGTTTTACTGTTTCAAGAGGAACTAAGTATCTGTAAGCTGTTTTGAGGAACTACTGTCAGTGCAGACAGTCATCCAAAAGAAGACTGAATGTGTTGCAGAGAAGTATCTGACTATAGAAAGACAAGGGACAGCCTCTGTGTTTTGTAAAACTGGGAAACTGGACAGTGGAAAATGAGCTAGTCAGGCTGAACTACTAAGAACATGCACCATTTGTGACACAATAGTAGAGGACGACTACTCTGGCTCTGCTAGCACGAAGCTTCTTAGCACCTTGAGATCTAATATAGCTGGGTAGTCCAAGCAATGGAACAAAGCCACAGATGATTATGAATGCTCAGTGATCCACTGAGATATAGCTGTCTCATCTAATTTATTTCTTGTAAAGATACATTACAAGCAGTTCTTACTCTAGCTCTTGACAAGCTTTCTTAATCCTTAACAGTGAGGTATCAATGCCTGGATCCTGCACCTCCGTCCCTGTTCTTGTATTACCTGACATTTTGGGATACCCTGATATTTGTTTGTTTGATTGATTGATTTTCTTCCTCACTCCATGAAAGTCCTTCTGATTTTCTGGAATATTTCCAAACTGGTTTAACTGGCCTCAAGTACTTCTTAAGTAAAAAATCTTAGATGCACAGTATCTAGTTTAGATATGACTCGGCAGGCATCTAGACTTAGCTTCTACATTGGTCTAAAACTGTATTTTTTGTAGCAGAACAGGAATAGCAATTTAGCTAGTAACATTCAATTCAGCATCTAGGTACAATGGGAAAATAATTAGTATTTGATTACCTAGGCAGTCTCTCTTTATCCCGACTATTTCAATCACAGTTGATAAATATGGTGCTAAGCAAATTCTGAACGAGATGAAGCTGTCCGGTAAAGGATTAGGGGCAGAGAGTTAGCAGCCACATCTTAAAACCATCTTTCAAAGATGTGATCATAGTAGAAGCCAGAAGTTCAAGATCAAAATATTTCCCAGATGAATAATGGCAACTTGTTTCTGTAACAGGAGGTCTTTTTTGGCTCCCAAATATCACTGACATTTTTTACTCTTCAGAAAGAAAATTTCAATCCAGCATATATACTGGAGACGGAAATTTTTATGATCTGTAGAGTCATAAATAATTATTGTGCAAAACAAAATCCAGACCTTGGAGAAAAAATACTGAATACTGACCTTTGATAATGCTCAGCAGAGGCCACCAACAAAGGAAGTTTGTATCACCAGGATCTCTGAAGAAGAATGGAAAGCCCATAGTGGTTACATGTTATCCAAATGAGCAAAGAAGTTCGTTAGCTCAGGAGAAACAAGAACTGCTCTTCAGGCTGGTTTGCTGCCAGCCTAACTATAAAATGCCGTCTAAGGAAATTTGAAGGCCAACGTCACTATGAGAATGAGAAGGATAAGAAAAGCGGGACCAACAAATTGAGGAATGAGACCCCCATATGGAATGTGCACATGCGCAGTCTTAGAAGGGTTATATCACAGGAAGGCAGAGATATACCCATCCCTGAGAGGCCTCCTGGCATGTATTAGCCTTACATGACAGGATGCCCCGGGAGTAAAACATGAGGGCGAACTCAGGTGAGACTCCCAATATCGAGGCCTATGTTGTCTCCCCTGGGGATGCCCGCTATAATGGAGAGCCTGCCAGCCCCTCCAGCCTGCTATTTTGGAGAGATGTGTGCTCTCGTAACCCTTCTGGCAAGTATTACTCAGTAAGTAACTTTTTCGTATTCACTTGAACTAACCAATTCGTATTCATTTGTACTTGTATCTATGTTGATTTAGTTAAAGGCGTTGGTGTCAGTAAGTCCATTTGTCAAATGTGTCCTTTTATTGCCAAATCCTGAGCCCATCTGGAACAGCATATCAGTTGAGAAAGGCTTAAATTTTTTTAAAACAATCAGCAACCATGATCTTAGCCAGTTTCCCTTATGTGAAAAGAATTTGAGAAATATTGTAATTTAATACATTAGCAGACAATAATAAAGGCTGCAAACTGCCACTTCCAAAAGCAGAGAGACTTTGGGCCCTGAATTTAAATTCTTTTAACGAATGCAAAGGAAAACAGCTCAAACACTCTTACTATAATTTATATTACCAGTAGCCCTGTAGATATTGAAAGGCTAATAAAGAAAATAAAGAGAGCATAGGAAAGGAAAAAGAGAAAATCAACTTATAAAGATGAATGGAGAGAAAAATAAATTGTAAAAAAAAAAAAAAAAAGAATTGCATCACTGAGATTTTGAAATCTATTTTTGAAATGCTAGTTCTGTACTCATTCTGCATAGAGATTTTGATCTCCTCTATGAGGTGATAATTAAGCTGCATCAATTAATGAGATCAACTCTTCTATAAACAGAGATAGAATTCTTCCTTCTTCTGTAGGGAAAATGGCCAAAAACATCTGACTGCAAGTCAGATGTCTAGGCTTTTGACAGACACCTCAACCTGTATTTACTGTGGTGTTCATTTTAGAAAATGGAGACATTATGGCTAATTAGAAGCTATCGTTTTCTCTCAAAGCTTCTGATCCTGAAAAAAAATATATCTTTAAACTAATATTTTATTTTCATAATTTCCAAAACCTAGATTTCTCACATGTTAATGAATTACATTATTTTGTGTATGTGTGTGAATTTTTAATTTTAATTCAAAGAAGTTTGAGAAAATTTATTATACAAATAAAATGTTAATTTATCACTGTTGATTTATTCACAATATTTGAGAAAAAAGTCTTTAATTATTATACAGTAAAATATTAAGAGAATTTTTTCAGAAATTAAAGATCAATCTTTCATGTAATAATAAAACAAAGGATGAAGTTAAAAGACTTGGATAAAGCAACACTATTTAATGCAGATTTGGTAGGGGTGGGTAAAAAGGAAGATCAGAGGCTTATTCACACAGCTAGATTCTATAACATGTGTATCCCCCTATTAAGAAAATAAAACATTATACTGAAAAAAGTACACTAAAAAAAGTGCTTTAGTACTTCTTATACACAGACATTATCTTAGGGCAGTATGCATTATGCAGAGAGGCCATATACAGATATGTCTGATTCGTAGTGTCCTTTATAGATTATTTAAAAAGGCCTTTATAGATGATGTCTGCTTAAAAACTTGGAATCATGAATGAACTAATAAAGAGAGGGAAATCATGTAACTTACCTCAGCATTTTGGAAATTTTATAGCTGTTAAAAAAACATCGCCTCCTCCAGCCCATATTTCTCAAGTAAAGACAAAAGCAATATTCCCCATTTGTGTAATTAATGGAGCACTTGTGATAATTTTCAGCAGACAAAATAAATAAATAAATAAATAAAATGTAAAAGCTATTTTATTCCTAAACTTTTTCAGACTTACATTTTCCCAGCATAGTGAGAGCTATGCTTTTGAATGGAGATTTTTGACCTAAGATATATCTCCTTATATATATGGCCTTACATATAGATTTTATTTTGCTAATTTTCTGAGGAATTAAGTACCACTGAAACTAGTTCTACTTATTAGAAAATATCATCATAAAATATTCTTTAATTTCTTTGTCCTCAAGGAAAACACTAAATGTTCTAAGGCAACCCCCAAATTTGTACGTGGTGGCTCAATAAAGATTTCCAGTTTCTTAATACTTTAAGATGTATATTTTAATCAGTTTTTCATGGATTTAGTATGTACTGGGTTGATTTTGTATCATTCTAGCTTTTAGTTTGTCCTACCCAGACTGAGATGTCATGTGTGCAATAAATGATTATCATTATCAACAAAATTTGAAAAAAATAAAATAAATTTGCTTACCCAGATCTTCTTTCTATAAACAAACATGAGTGGCATTATTACACTACTAGCATTGTTCAGTTCTTCGTTCACTGAATCCTGACTCATCCTTTCCATTATTTTCTTTGGGATCAATGAATGGTTGGCAAGCCTAGAATTACCTAAAGTTCCTGTTTACCATTTAAAAATATTGGCCAAAGGCAGTAAAATGGTCTTCCTTCTCACCTTGTGGAAATTCCCTAATATTTTAAAACTTTCTAAAACACAATGTCAACAGTTTAAAAAGGTTCTTTGTCATTTAAAAAAAATACACTTTTGGATTAAAATTCTTTGAACTGGTCAATTAGTTGCATTCAAAGTATAATGCCATATGGCTGTTTCCTCTAGCACATCTGAATTTTCTGCTTTGTGTTAAATATTTTAACTGATTCCATACACCAAAGAACTTAGGTTTATTTTTATTTCTAAGATATTTTAAATGACTCCTTCTTATAGTTCTTTTGCTTTAGTCACAGATATACCTTATACCCTTTACTAATTTTCTAATGAAAATATTCTTACATTTCATATATATGCATAAATATAGACACTTTTGTCTGTGTATATATCTGGAAAATGATATATATAGCCGTGTGTACATTACATACATCTCTGTTGTATGAACAGAAAGCCGACAACAGTTTTACAGTTGCTTCAGCTCAAGGATGAATTGATTTTTTCACTTCATTCTCTGAGCTAAGAGCCATTGAGATCTTCTATTTCAACATGATTATTTTGGAGTATGAACTAATATATCGGATATGCTCATGAAAATAAAATTTGCATGGGATTTTCGCTGCAGTTGTCTTCCCAGCATCATCAGTGCAGTCCATAACAAAATTTATTACAAAAATTTATTACAAAGTCCAAAATAAAATGTCTTAGCCAAATTGGCCATTTTTCCTCAAGAAACATCTACTCCTGCGTCTACTCTGAAGCATCTTTATCAATTTTCTGCAGAGCAATGTAATAGAAAATGTGGTTACATGGAAGACGACTGACATTGTGTTGAGTGCCAGTTTTCCCGTTGTCCACCTATATTACCCTTCATTGCTCTTAATGTAATTTGCCATTTGTGAAGAGAAATATTAAGCTTTTCACAATGATACATCTTCCTTTAACAAACATAGGAAACCAAAAAAAAAAAGCAGCCCCCTGACTTTGAATAGACAAATATGAGAGCAGCAGACTCACAAGAAGTGGGGCAATGTAGAAAACTCAAATTATTAAATCTTATGTGTTATACATAAGATTTATCTACAGTTTATTTTACCTGAAGAAATATAGCTCAGTTCCAGGGTTTCACTTCTACGGACATGAAAGATTAGAATGTTAGAAGCTGAGTATAATGGAGTAAGCAGCAAGCTGCTCACTTCTGCATGTACTAATGTGAAAAGATTGTGCTCATGCAGTTAAGTCTCCTGGCAAGAAAAGAGAAAGGAAGAGGAAAAGGAAAAAAATGAAAAGGAAAAGGAGAATGAAGAAGAAGAAGGAGAAGGAGGAGAGGGAAGAGGAGGAGAAAGAAAAGAAAAAAAAAAGAGAAAGAAGAGGAAAGAGAAGAGAAGAGAAGAGAAGAGAAGAGAAGAGAAGAGAAGAGAAGAGAAGAGAAGAGAAGAGATGGAAAGAGAAAAGAAAAGAGAAGAAAAGAGAAGAAAAGAGAAGAAAAGAAAAGAAAAGAAAAGAAAAGAGAAAAGAAAAGAGAAAAGAGAAAAGAAAAAGAATCTAGAGTAAAAGGAGACACTATCTGTAATTTATAACAAAGACATCTGTAATTTATAACAATTTATAACCCTCTTGCATTGGGTAATGCAGAACGGGACCCAACACTCCAGATGTGTCTTCACTGGAGTTCAGTAGAGGGGAGGATCACCTCCATCGACCTGCTGGCAACATCCTTCCTAACACAGCCCAGGATCCCATTGGGCTTCTTGACCACAAGGGCACAATGCTGGCTCATGGCCACCTTCTTGGCCACCAGAATGCCCAGGTCTTTCTTTGGAGAGCTGCTCTCCAGCAGGTCAACCCACAGCCTGCAGCAGTGCATGGGTTATTCATTCCTAGGTGCAGGACCCTGCATTTGCCTTAGTTGAACTTCAAGACATTCCTCTCTGTCCGTCTCTTCAGTCTGTCCAGGTTTCTGAACAGCCCTCTGGAGTATCATCCACTCCTTCCTGTTTTGTATCATCAGCAATCCTGCTGAGGGGGCACTCTGTCCCATCATCCAGGCCACTGGACCCAATACTGACCCCTGGGGGATACCATTAGCTACAGGCCTGCAACTAAACGGTGCCACTGGTCACAACCTTCTGAGCTCTGCCATACAGACATTCGCCTAACCCACACTTACTGAACTTTCCTGTGAGGATGTTATGAGGATGTTACAGTGCCCAAAGCCTTGCTGAAGTCAAGATAGACAGCACTCACTGTCTTTCCTCATCTGTCCAGCTAATTATTCCATTGTAGATGGTTTTCAGATTGATTAAGCACGATTTCCTTTCAGGGAATTAATATTGACTCTTCCTAATCATGTTCTTTTTCTCTCTCTTAGCCTTTGTCACGATTGGCATGACACTGGCTTTCTTTCAGTCCTCAGGTACCTCTCGTGTCCTCCATGACCCTTCAAAGATGATGGAGAGTAGGCTAGCAATAGCATTCACTGGTTCCCTAAGTGATTCACTGATTTGCCTAAATGATCTCTACCTTTCTACAATTTTCCTTGACCAAGGACAGGTCTTTCTTTCTCCTGACTTCCACTCTTGTCAGTAGGGTCTGTGATTCCTGTGGGCTGATCTTAGTAGTAATTACAGAAGCAGAGAAGGTATTCAGCACCTCTGCCTTCTCTGCATCCTTCATCACCAGGGCACATTTTCTCTGGTCTTCCTTTTGCTGACGATATATTTGAAGAAGCACTTTTTGTTTGTGCTTGGCAGCCCTTGCCAGATTTAATTCAAAATAGACTTTGGCCTTCCTCATCATATACCTCCATACTCTGATAATGTTTCTATATTCCTCCCACGTGTCCCTTTCTACATTCTATACACTTTCTTCCATTGTTCGAGTTTTGCCAGAAGCTCCTTCCTCATACTCAGAAGTCTCTTGCCCCCTTTTCTTGAATTTTTATTCATGGAAATACACCAATTTGGAGCTTGGAGGAAATGATGCTTGAATACTACCCAGCTTTGTTGGACCTCCCTTCCTTCTAGGGCTCTAATGTGGAGGCCCGCTTCAGAGGCAGTAGTACTGGATGCCTTGTTAGTAAACAATTAACTGCAAGGACAAATGTCTTATGAGGAAGGAGCAAAGCAGGAAAAGGAGGAAGACTGCAACCGCATGTAGAATGTCTGATGAGGAACAAAGCAAGGAAAAGAAGATAACCACAACTGCACAGCTGGCAAGATGTTGACCAGTTGTAATTTTAGCAACACCTGTGTTGAGACTATAAAAGAAGTTGGTTTGAGAATAAAGCTGTCTCACTCTGCATCCCAGACTGAGTCCGTTCTTTTGCAAGGTGCAAACCCCACCCTAACCTGTGGGGTTGCTCCAAGTAGGTCCCTGAAGAAGCCAAAATATCCTCTCCTGAAATCCAGGATTTTGATTGTTTTTATTGCCTTTCTTCTTACTTTCAGGATCTCAGGATCAGTCTGTAGAAGGCCTCATCAACTTACTCGTCCTGATCAGGTGGCCTGTAGCAAACACCCCATGTCACCAAGTTAGCTTGCCCTTTAACCCTTACCTGTAGGCTTTCCACTCGTTCTTCATCCACCCTGAGGCAGAGCTCAACACATTCCAGTTCACACTCACATAAATAGCAGCTCTCCCATCTTGCCTTCCCAGCTTGTCTTTCCTAAAAGGTATTGTAGCCATCCACAACACTACTGCAGTCATGTGAGCTACCCCACCACATCTCTGTAACTGCCCTGTGACTGCATGCTGATCTCTAATTCCTCCTGTTTGTTCCCCATGCTGTGTGTGCTGTGGCATAGGCATTTCAGGTGGGTAATTGAGCATGCGGGTTTCCCAGCAGGACTGTGAGAGGATCCATCCCTACTTGAGATGCATTTTGCTGTCTATTGCTGTCTCCTTCCCCCATCTTTCCAAGTTTAAAGCCACACTGGGCAACCTGCTGAAAAAAAGAGAATCAGTCCCCTCACTGAAAGACATGTAGCAGTATAGCGGATGTAGTTAAAACTTTTATATATATTTAACACTCATGAGCAATATGTATTTTGTTAAAAAAAATGCAAGAAAGCTATTTTCAGGTTCTTTCACTCCTTTCTCACTAACTTTCAACTCTTTTAACTTTGGGCTTATGAACATCATAAACATAGGGTTTTTTGTTGTTTTGTTTTGTTTTTGTTTTTGTTTTTGTTTTTTTACTGTGAAGGCCAGCCTGCAGTACTGCAATAAGGCTTTGCTGGGAGGAACCTTTCCATCTGTGGTGCTGCCTGATGTGTCTGATCTTTGTGATTAAACTTCATTTTGTCTTCAGACTGGCCTCAGTAATTAAGGACAGTAACATTTTGCATGAACTTCAGAATCACATCAATGAAACTGAGATCAGATATAAAGAAACAAAAAAGACAGAAAAAAGGGCAAAATAAAACATTATGATCAGTTTTTAATCAAAAAAAAAAAGTTTCTAAAGAGTAGTGTATCAGCCTTCAGGATATACACCCATTTGCTTTGTTAAACAATATGGCCTAAGATCTGTGAGGATGATATTGGGCATAATAGCTGAATCAATTTGTTTAGAGCATGAAAATGGAGCATGAAAAACAAGTAAGATTTCATCATTAACCATCTAAAACCTGAATTGCTATTGAAAGTCTGTTCTGTGGTATAAATGTTACAGAAACAAATTATAGTAACCTCCTGCTTCATAAAGTTAGTTAGTCTAATTGTTACATGTTAAGCTTTTGGTTTCAGGACTAAACGTATTCCATCAAAAGAGGTAGATAGAACAAATATTTGTGAATGTTGTCACTGAAAGCCTAACCTGATATTTTTTAATCTCTGAAATCTCCTAAACTGACTGAGTAAGGAAAGGCTTTTAGTTTCCTTAAGAAAGTACAATAAAGACAACCTGACTAAAGATTAACCAAATCCTATAGCAAAATTTACACTTGAATTAAACCATGAACATATTATTTTCCTCACATTAATAAACTTCATTTTAATGAATTACAAACATGTTAATGCAGCAAAAAAGCTTTTTGTGCATGAATCATTTCGATCTGCTTGTCTTGCAGAAACTAGACTAAAGTAGACATGCAAAATTCACTCTCACATTCTACTGTTTTATGGTTTTGTCTATCTACTTTTTAGTTACAGACTGAATAATAAGTGATAGATGATTAATTTGGTAAAGCAGAAAATGGAAAGTAACCATTAGAAATATCTACTTTAAGATTCTCCTTTCCCTTCCCTAAGTGCTACCTCAGCCTCCCGTTCAGCCCAGACTCAGAGTTAGAAGCTAAAAGCAAAAGAGTCATCTTTTATGGTCCTCTAAGTTTCAGCCCAGCTTCAAAAGCTGCTCTGACTTGTTCAGACAGCCTTACTGGTGAAGATGCATGGTTTGGGAGAGCTTTTCCTCTGTCACCTCTAGCCTTCTAGTTCTTAAGAAAAGTTCCTTTCCACAATGCAGCTGGAGTTATAATGAGTCACAGGAAACCTGCTTTTTTCTTCATAAATAAATAATAGGAATGTGTGTAATTGTTTGGTAAAGCTTATAATTAATTTATAAAACCTCTAGATTTCTTAGGTTTGTCACTGACTTGGCATAGACAGGGTAACTGTGGTGAGTGCCTTTCCATCAGCCTTACCCACCCCAGTATAAGCTCTCCTTATTGGTAAAATAAATGTATTTCCCTAAGCTAACTTGTTTTTTCATACTTGTAATTCTGACATGACAAATTAAAAGGACATGATGATATCATCTTCCAGGAGGAAACCAGATAATTTATATTCATTGCCTGTATTGCCTGATGTGTGTAAAAGCTTGTCTCTGAGTTCAGTAAAGTACTAATTTAGCACCATTTCATTTACCCTTTTTTAAAATACACTCAAGAATATTTCAGTCCTAAAAAAAGACACATAATAATGCATATCATCATATAGCTGTTAAACACAGCAGATATATACTCAGTGATTTCCAATAAACCCTTCTGTATTTAATGTCAAAGTTTGTAAGCATTTATTTTTGCAAGCTCAAATGATTTCTGTTATAATTTTCAATACAAATATCAAAAATGAAACTAATTCTATGCAAGGAACAGGAGAAAGTATTCTTTGAGGAACAGCGAGCAGCAAAGCTTTTACTGTACTCATCAGCTGGAAATATCCCATCTTAGCAAAAGTATACGTATGACTGTGATGATTTTTTTTCATCAGCATTCAGATAAACAGCAACTGGCAACCCAGACATCTTAAGAAAGATAATTGTCTACTTTTTTCCTTCATTAAACTTGGCAGAACTGGAAAAGTTTTTCAAATGTGCATGCAAATCTAAATGATTGTTCTTCAGCCAGCTATTCCCTCATCCCCTGCCAAAGTTTACATGGGGGTCTAATAAGATTTTATCCCTTTATGATAGATGATAGAGTTTAAAAACAAAGTATATATGACCCTTTGATGCCTCCTGCTGTTTTCACTAGCACAACACTGCAACTGTGTATGTGGACAAACTGAGATTCAAGTTAAAAATCAAAATAAGATGGCACTGAAAACAGGTCTCTGACAATTCTGAAGTAAAATTTAGCAGAGTTGATCTGAGAATAAGAATGTTGTCAGAGTAATTCTTAAGAACAAGTGTTTATTTTAGTGCTTTACAAAGTTTTTTGTCAGTATGTGGCAACACTTATCTCTGATGTTCACTGTCTGAAAGTAACTTTGAATCTTTTATTTTCCATAGAAATAATAGTGAACACACTTCACTAGATTTCATAGAAACTTTCAGGTCAAGCATAGTCCTTTGTTTTCAGCCTCTCTTAAAACTATTAATCATCTAAGTAATAGATACAAGTATTATGGATTAGAATATTGTACTTTTACTTCATATTGCTGATACTTCTGATAATGCTACGATGTTTGTCTGCATTTGGTTTTCCTAAGAGAGAATTTTGACCAGACCTAGAACAGCAGCTGCCATTTCTTATGGCAATTTTTAAACTGCTTGCCTCAAGATTCAAGCCCATTTCAAATACAGCTTTTGACATTAAGTGATTTTAGTACGCTATGCTGTTGCAAGGGGAACAATATAAGCTGAGTAAAATGAAGCTTTTATAGCAACCAATAACCTGTCATATTTCTCATAGTTTGTTACCCTTTTAAAATAATAGGTTATCTGCTATACTGTAATCAGTGATTAATATGAAATAAAACAGAAATCAACCTGTGTGATAAACCTGCAAAAGTGGTGACATGTAGCCGGGCATAGAATAAGATACCAAAGACACATATATATTCTATGACCCTAGTGGATTTTCAATTATTATAGATGAGAACTTGCCCTCAGAGGCAAATTCTTTTTTACTTTGTTGGCATGTGAGATTTTTAATTGTTCTTGCTTAGTAATCCATCCCTTTAAATTAATGTAGGCATAAGTTTTTCTACAATCCCTAATATATTAGCAATATTTCATTGACTGTTACACCTTCCTTATTAGTCTTTATTATCAAAGACTTTATATCATGATAAGAATCACCCAGAAAATATTAAAAGTCTGAGTCTTCAATGAGACATACACCATATAGATTCTCATTAATAATAGATTGATAAACCAGTTGGCAATATATCACAGATTTTAAATTCAAGTAATATGCACTTTTTACTGAATATAGTATTTGAGTCCAAATGAAAATGCCTTGAGAAATCTAAACATATCAGTTAGTTGCTTTTAGAAACCAATTCTATAATGAAATTAAAACAAAATTAATAAGCTCATATAGGCAAGATCTGCTTTCTTTAAAATAATGTCTACTGATACTGGTCAAACTTTAGCTTCAATTATTGCCAATGAATGTCTCCATTAAACATTTACTGACTGATGAAAATCTGCATGTATCTCTTACCAATTTTGCCAGCATCATTCCAAGATTTAGGAAAAATATCACTTTTTTTTTTTTTTTTTTCCCTTCAAGGGAATAAATATTCATGTTAAAGATTAGGAAAGCTCTTCAAATGGTTCATTTAAAAAGTCTAAGTATAAAGCATCCCAGCTAGGTCTTGCAGGTATTTAATTTTAATACGCCAAAATTGCTGACCTTGCAATCCAAGGGTGTTCATGAATGATAACTTTAGAGAACTCAAGAACAAAGCAGGCAAATTAATGCAAGAAAAATCTTGCATTGAAGATCAAATATACCTTCCTTGTTTACACCATCCACCTTTGCTCTGTCTTTTGGTTACTGTCTGAGAAAGAAACTAGAAATGACTCTTTTTCTAGCCAGTGTGGACATTTTTATTTAAGTGTAACGATGCATTTTAAATAAAGAGCAGAAAACTCTGGAGTTTTTCTTCTCTACGTTACTATTACAGATTTATCATTTACATCTGGCATCAGATATACACTGTTACTCTTTTTTCTGTCACTATCAAAAAAGAGCTACTTATCATTCACTCATATGTCCTTGCTATTTCATTAAATCACTAATCAGCAATTGATGCACACACATATAACTGCTTATACATCTTGCTTGTAATTTGTCTTCACCTTCCTTTCTTCCATACTGCATTACGGTAATATTTTTCCAAATTCTTTTTCATTTTGTTTTGTCCTATTCGAATATTTAGATTAAGAATTCTAACTTTTGAGATATCCAGTAGATATCCTGAGACTTCCTAGTTTCAGTTCACTATACTATTTTTATCAAACCAAGTTGCTATATTTCAATGCTTCAATTTTAAAATAAATATTGATGAACCTGTTTAAGTAATAGTTAGAAAGAGTATCCTGTGCATGTGCCATTTCACATATGTTTCTGTTACACTTACTCATATCCTCTTATTCTTATATGTGATTTTTTTCTGAATTGTTCCATATCTGTAGCATACAAATTAACCCTAAAATTCCTTTTAATCCACTATATATATTGCACTATTTCTGGCAGAATTTGTAGATTAATTGAGATGAATAACGACCGGAATGGTGGTCTTCCTGGAAACCACTCTTTTCAGTTCAGACCTAAACATTTTCTAAATTTTCAACTTTTCTCCTCAGTACCCAGCAAACTCTTTATACATGCTTTATTTAATGACATTATTTAATCATTAAAAGTCTTACATAAACTGAGGTACCTATCCCATATTTTATGAATGCTATATTGTATTTCTGATTCAATACCTGAGGGTTTTGCACTGATTCTTCAGTATAGACCCCCCACAAGATCACAAGGCACAAAGTATGTCACATTTCCCAAAAGATGCAATGTTTTAATTTCCAAAACATTTCTTTGTAAATAAGAGCAGGTGTGAACCGCCCTTCTGATTCTGGTTCTTACATTAGAAAGAACATTTCTTTTCATATTGCAGCTCTTAGCACAAGAGCATGTTTTGGTTATTTCTGGAGAGTTGATAATTAAAGGTGAAGGGAACAGTGTAAGTTCTTCAAGTTGAATTTCTGCTGTGAAAAAAAATGCTTTCTCAAGTTATATTCATTTCTAGATCAGAAACAAAATGCTTTCAGCTGCAATGATACAGAATACTCTCCAATATATCTCCCATTATTTGTCCTCTCCATTTAGCATGTATTCACATCTTGGTATCTTAATTTTACTTATCTCTCCACAGTTTCTGATCTCAGCTGTATATTTCTACATCACTTGTGTCTGTGAAGAACACTGGGATTTCAGTTATGTGTTTTGTTTATATAGATATACAAACAGATGCCGTTGAAACTCATCAAAATGCATGAATATATTAATTATTTTAGTGAACTGTGGGATATGTCCCCATCTTCTCCCTCCAAAGAAAAACAAGAAAAATAATAATAAAATTAACAAAAAAGTCCACCAAGCTCCCAACTCATGTTTGCACGCTGTCTAATTACCAGAGTGGAAGAGTTGTCAATGTTTCCTTTAGACAGTATGTGTGGGAAGAAAGATAGTCACTCTGATAGAAAAGAAAGCTGTGAAAGAGACAGGAAATGAAGCTTCAGCAAAGCCCCAAAATAAGCAGCACTTGGAAAAATCACCTTGGAAAAAGTCACATGGCTGATAGAAATGCTAGCTGAAAAAGCAATGTGTTTGAGAATAGAAAAATTGTGTCCAGTTGTTTGAAATTTGTGCTCACTAGTGAATCTCTCTTTGGCAGTAAAGAAAAAAACATGTCACTAAGCAAGTCAGTCTGACATTATGTTCTGATTCCAACACAATCCCCAAACTTTGACTGGTGACTCGGATAAATCTTTGTCAATGTATCTTCTTAAAGAAAGGTTGTCTAAAGGATTTTTTTTTGCAATACCCAAGAGACTGCCAAACATATATGCGCTGACTATCCTTTTTGCCTTCCATGCCAATATAAATATATATATGCATGAAAATATATTTTATTTTATTCTGTTTTAAAACCAAGTCACAAGCAGTAAATTCCTCGTTATTTTCTAACTGTAATTTACCCTCTACTATTCCATTGTAATTTACCAACTACTATTCCTTCTGTTCTGGTTCAAATGTATACCTGAACATTTCATTAAGCATGTTTTTTTATTGTGATTGTCTATTCACCTTCTCTATACCATTCATTATTGCATAAGTTCCATCATACCTCAGTTCTCTGACTACTCTGAAGAATTCTAATGTATTTAGCCTACTTTGTAAAGAAGCTATTCCATCTTTCTCCCTCTCATCCTTACTCAAGTCTTTTCTAGTTTTATCTTTTTATTTTAACCAGATATTCATGCAGTACTTAAGATATATATATATTATAAGCAGTATTGTAATAAAGTTAATCAGCTGTCATCCAGTACAAACGGATGGCAGAGAAGTAGATTTTTTCAACTCAAATATGTTTGAAAGAAACAGATAAATTCAGCATGATTGAGTTATAAATTATTTTTAACATTCAGAGATGATGTGGCTCCAAAAGAAATAGACAAAATAAGTGGGCAGCACTCATATATTTGGTTTGTTTATTTATGGCTGCTGCCAGACATGCTCAGCTGATAAATACTTGAATTATCCAGAGTTTCAGATAGAAATCAAGTGTATATATCTGAGTGCTCATGATTGCAGTTGCCACAATTTTCTGTTTTTTTTTTAATCAGCGAGAATATGTTGGGGAATTTGTGGGGAATTTCGTAATCAGACTGCAGAGAAGAAGAAATTTTTTTTTGCTCAGAGATTGTCTAGGATTCCTATCAGGGATGCAGAGGAGTCAAACACAATTACTATCTAAATGTATACTGATTTGTAGATGTGACCCTGAGCAGAGGCCTTTCCATATTGCTTGCTGGAATTTGGTCAAGTCTAGAATTAGCAAAATCAGCTTGTTCTCCTGACCATATTTTACAGTGTGCTCCAGGATCATATTTAGCTGAGAAAATGCAGTAATTTCTGCATATACCACCTATCCTAGCTGTCCTTGTAGCTATGTCACATGACTGACACTGGACAAGACATCTGTATTGTCCCAATGCCAGCTGCACTGAGCGGAGACTGTGAGCTAAAATCAAGCTTTCAGTAAAAGAAATATGTAAGTCAGTGTCGAGTTTCACAGTCCTCTTGGTTTTCTCTCTCCTTAGATAAGTGTGGATTTAACAAGTCAGACCAGAGACAAGCATTCTCCGCTCTTGAGGTTTGTACTCTAACGATCAGTAACTGAAGTTGAAGTTTCAGCAACTAACTTTTGCCTTTTGTTTAGCATGATTCTCCCTCCACAAGAACAGCGAAGATCACTGGAATCACTTCTAGACACACAGAGGTTAATTTTATGTTAGTCTAAGTCTCATCCATCTGCGGATAAATTCTAGAAAAATGCAAAGAAAAATATAGTTAGATAGACTTTCCTTTTAAAATAATAATAATGATAATAATAATAATAATAAAAAGAACATAGCCATAACCTCTTTTTAAAAAGAAAAAAAAAGTTTTTGTTTATCTCTAGTCATTCTATGAAATGTACCATGTTCTTATATGGAACGAAATAACAATTTTTTAAAGATATGGCTGTCATGAATTCACCTGACTGACACTTTTTAACATGATTTATATCAGCTACAGTAGCAAGACTGAAGGTCTGTATTATTTGTAATCAAGCAGAATACTATTTGTTTTAGAAATACATTTTAAGCTGCACAATAGTAATGAAGATAGCAACCAACACAAATCACCTGCTGACACAATGGCAGTGGCTGCCATTTGTTTGCTATCAGCATGTTTCCATTGTTAAAAGTTTATTTCCCAGTGGGAATGAAGGCCCAGTGTTTCAAGAGGTAGAGACAGTTATTGTATAATCACAAGAAAACAACAAAACCTAAGAAGGCCACGACATTTTACTTCCTAGCCAAAAAATTTATATCTATATATAGTATATAGATATAAAATACTATATATATCACATCTGTACATATGTATAGCTCAAGCTCACACTGTTTTGAGTCATTTCATATCTCATTTGATCTATCACCTGTAGTTCTGACGTTTGCTTGTTTTGATTACTCAGTGTTCTGTCAGTCTTACTCTGTTGATAACCATTATCAATTCCTTACCCGTTTTTGGTTGGAAGTCGTGGAAGTCAAGGGAGGTTTTACAATTTCAGTTGCCTTTCTGATACAGACCACAATGAAGTAAAGGCATTAAAAAACTCTTCAAAGATTTAGGTGCCTAGTGTGCCTTCAGCAGAAAATGTCTCTGTGCTCAATTACTCATATTTCCAGGAGATTAATTCTGTATTTTAGACTCAGTAAAAATGAAAGGCTTGCAAGGTTAGTATGTATCATTATAAATATAATGATGAATAGGAAAGAGCGAAAAAGTCATCTTTAATTTGTTTGGAAATTGGAATTTCTTGTTTTCCAAGAAACATACAGCCACCAGCTAAGAATCATAATCTGCTGTAAGGAGTAAGGTTAGAGGCATATGCATCGTATGATCATTCTTGCTATTATGTGTGGTTTACAAAAGATACATTACATAGAATTTAGAAGATTTTTGAAGTATTTCTTCAAGAAAGACAAACTAACAGTTATAAAAAAGATTTATCTATTTAAATTTCTACAAATTATTTTATATTTCAAGCACTAATTTGGTGTTTCACCACAATAAATTTTCAATGATAAAAATGTTGGCTTCTGCAAATTGCAGAAATCCAGGCAAATATGTTGAAAATGTTGCAGTTTGAAAGCCGTAGTGGTAGTGGTGGTGGGGGGGGGAAGGAGATATCAAAAAAAAGTATCGGATTCACAAACAGTCTGTGGACTGTAGGTCCGATTGCCTTCCTAGGAGCGAATCGAGTTCCCAAATAGTGTGATCAACTATAAACTCGACTCTGGCAGTATCGGATTCACGAACAGTCTGTCAACTGTAGATCTGATCGCCTCCCCCCAGACAAGTAGTCGAGTTCACAAACAGTATGATTTATTCAAATGCAACATTTACAAAGCAGATTTCGGATGTCAGTACAGGAAATTCTCTACTAGAGCGTGGGGTTTAGCTAGCTCTGATGTACAAATGTGCAATCATCTTTTACCCCGGAAGATGGGAGAGGGCTCTCAGCCTCAAGTCTCTTCAGGCGGCGTCCTGATGCAAGGGGAGGAAAGGGGGGATCAGCGCATCAACTGATCCAGAATTTATGATGGATTCTTCCCTCTCACTTCTTAGTCTCCTCAGGCAGCGTCCCAGCGCGAGGGGAGGGAAAGGGGCTCGGCCTGTCGACTGACCCAGGAGTTACGATGGTTTCTTCCCTCCAGACTTTTCATCCTTAGTTCACCTTTTATACTTTTCTTTACATTTAGGTGGAGCTTGAGTGACTAGAGTCATACTTAATATTGTTATTGATTGGTGAAAAAGTTTCTCGCTTTCATTTAAAGCTACAGTCAACCAAAAATCTAGAGCGCATGCTCAGTGAGGAGTGGTCGTACCTCGGAGGCGGGTAACTTTTGGGATGGAGATATGATTTTCACATTATAATGAGCAAAGTTCAAGCAAAGTTCATCATTTGCCACCTTTGCTGGCTCAGCACTGGACTTGTTATCGTATATCTCCCATTAGACAGCCACTGTGCAGCTTAGCAGCAGCCCAGCACAGGGAGTGCAACAGAGTTTGGCCGCGGCGCCTTCACCCCGCTCTATCCTCTGTTACTCCCCTTTTGCAGCTGCGAGGAGGGCAGATTGTGGTGCCCAGGGAACCGTGGAGGAGCAGAGTTCGTGCGCACCAACCGTCCTGGAAGTGGCAACCGTGTAGCACCCCAAGCAGGCCTGTGTAATGCCAGAGCTGTGTTAGGCCCTAGTTTTCCTCTCAGTTCTTGCTTTCAAACAATTCTTCCACAAACACTTCTTCCACAAAATAGAACAGTGTTATCTGTGAATTGCATCTCCTATTCAAGGAATACTTGAACTATATTTCTGTGAGCATCAGATATTAAATTCTTCATCAGAGACAAGGTTAAATTAGAAAGAAAATAAAATTTTCAGTCTTGCAGATTTATGAAAAATGCTAAAATGTTCATCATCTGTCCTATTTATTATTAGATTTCAAGCTCTTTGTTTTTATTGTAGTTGTGTTAGCTTAACTTTAAGTACAGTAAAAATAAGGATATTGAAATCTAGCTCACATTCTTCATTTTCATGCTATGTCATCATAGATCGTCAATGATGGCTGAAGCACTGTATCCTCCTTTAACTAAAAATGCTGATCTTTCTTTGAAACTAGTGCAACACAATGTGATTTTGCATGTAGCTCATGTAAAAGATAAGATAAACTTTTAAACTTTTTAAAGTTTAGTTAAACTTAAACTTTTTAAAGATAAACTTTTTTTTTCCATCAGTCATGAATAGATATTAACTGTCTCTGTTCTGTAATAGAAAAGGAGAATATAAAAATACTAAGTCTTCCTTGAACTATCCAAACTGTAAAAGCAAGGAAATACTAATGTAAAAATCAACAGTCCGTGTGTTTTGTTGTATTAAGGGGTTATAACCTTTTTTATATAGTAGTTTGTCATTAGAGCATCGAGGTATGATGCAAATCTCAAATGCAGTTTCCCCTTTGCATTGCATT
>NW_010581347.1:15126-51902 GCF_000705375.1 Tinamus guttatus
TGTTGGTTTTGTTTCTAGCTTTCATTATAGCTACGGCAATGAGCAGCTTTTCTAAAGCATTTGTTGAGTAGGTACAAAATGGAATATTGTTTATAAAATTTCCAAAACTTACAGGTTTGTAAAGTGTAGCTAACCTTAAGTTTAGGAACAGAAGGAACGACTCAACTGGAATAGAAGTGTGATAAAGCGGGAGACTATAGTTTACCAGCATGAATTACGCTGGGAAATCAGGTATTATAACAGGTTAGATGAATATTTCTCTTCTACCTTGTTTACATTTCTTATCTAACATTTTAGACTAAAATTTGAATAACAGGCTTATGAGAAGATGTGTGTGCAGCACTGTGTGAACTTGTAAAATGAGTAACTTGTTCTAAAGAGACTTTCTAACTAAACATTTTTGAAGTAACTGCTCCCACTTTGGCCTCCAGCTATTGACACTAGTGTGCATCTGTAATGTACTCATGTTTCATTGTGCATCTCTGCATTCTTCAGAGTTCTTTCAGGAAGCCAAACTTACCCCATCTTCTGTCTGGACCTGCAAGAGTCAGTAGCGGTACTGAGAGTGCAGTTACTGTTCTGTTCCTTGTGGCAGGATATACTCTCCACTTAGCTTTAAGCAATGAATGTGTAAGGACAAGGTAGTAGAGGGTGGAAGGAGTGAGTCTTCCTTTTTTCATTTAATTCCATGATCGTGGTTTTGCTGTTAAAACATCACTTAAGTTATGCTGGTAAGGTTTACTCTGTCACAGCAGCTCAGTTGTGTGGAAAATGAGTTTATTAGAAATTCATACTGTATCTGTTAGTTCACTACAGTGGAACTAATGTTCCAAAAAGTGTATTCAGGCAGTGTAAATTATTTGGACAATGCTCTAAAAACAGTATGTAGTATCTTCAGTAAAGTAGGCATTTCCTTGTTCTAAGAACTATTAACTCTTGCAAGACGATGTATATTCTTTTTTCCTTCTGTACCAGAAGATGGTAACATCGATAAGTGCAATGAGAATTTGAGTAAGTGAAAGGGAGAATATGGCTTTTTCAAAAAGCATTTAATTGTAATATCAATGATATTAATCACCTACTTGAATTTGTTAGTGTAAGAAACATGCATGCTTATGCTTATGTGAATGGGAACTTCTTGGCTCCCCAGTACGAGAGGGATGTGGATGTACTGGAGAGAGTCCAGCACAGGGCTACAAGGATGAGCAAGGACCTGGAACATCTGACCTATGAGGAGAGGCTGAGGGGAGCTGGGCCTGTTTAGCCTGGAGAAGAGAAGGCTGAGAGGGGATCTAATCAGCCCCTACCTCAAGGGGAGGGAGTGAGGAGGATGGAGCTAGACCCTCTTCAGTGGTGGCCAGTAGTAGGACAACAGGAAACAGACAGAAACTGAAGCATCAGATGTTCCACAGGAACTTAAGGAAAAATTTCTTAACAGTGAGGGTGACAGAGCACTGGAACAGGTTGCCCAGAGAGGTTGTGGAATCTCCTCTGGAGATCTTCAAAACCTACTTGCCCCAGTCCTGTGTCCCGTGCTGTACGTGACCTTCTGTGTGCAGGGGGTTGGACTACATGATCTCTAGAGGTCCCTTCCAACCTCAACCATTCTGTGATTCTGTGAATTGATACTCACTGTTACCAGCCCAGTCTTCTAGACTGTAGTGCTAAAGTTCAGGTGTTCATGGTGCATTGCCCTTCTGATGCCTGCATTCAGTGTTTGAAGACTCTGGGGAGGGGTGGAAGGTCCAGCTGGCAAAAGTGTATAGGTTCTAAACTTTTGGGGAAGAATGAAGTAAGTTTTGTCAAGTGTAGCTGAAGCCTTATTGCATTTCTTTTGCTTGACAGATGTGCTTCTGCTGTTAATAAGAACAAACTTAAATACCACGTTTCAAGCATACGCAGTTGTTAAATGTATTGAGAAACAAGTTCAAACAATAGTTTTCGGAGTAATTTGATATAAGTACATTTATGTTTTGTGGTAATGAAGTATTGCCTTTATAAAATACATAATCCTGAACTGCAACACATTTCTTGCATTTAAAATTGTTTTGTAATGTGAATAGTGATCCTCGGGGGGCTCTGCAAATCCATGACCTTGATTTACACTGACAGCTTTCCATGCCTATAAATGGAGTGTAACAGTAAAATGATGAATTAGGACTGCAATGGTTTTTTTTGAAGCAGCTTTACAGATGTAGTTTGCATCTATTCTTTCATTAGTATGTTTTGCATTGAAACATTTTTACATTGCCTTGGGTATTAATACAACAGTTGTCAGCTCCAGATTGCTGTTTGAATTCAAGGCAGAGTAATAGATTGCTTGCACAATGATAGAAAGATTAATTCTTGAGTAATCTCGTACATCTCATTTAACATGTCCTTGAAGAATGAACTATCTTTTTTCCCAAAACATGTAACAAGTATTCCTTTTTATAAATCCATAAAATGATGGTTTTCTCTTCATCCTGAAAGGACACATTACAAAGCTCTTTGGTCCATGAACTTAATGACTTCTCCATGCCTGATCTTTGTTCAGAGTGTAATTTATTTTTCTTGCAGATAACTTACCAAATTTGGGGAAAAAAGGCTCAAAGCTTCTTGTAATTTAACCTTAAAGCACAGTGTACTGTCTACTGTTGACTTCATCTTAAGTAGACTTGAAGGCTAAAAGTTAGTAGCATTCAGTGCCACTACCACTTGCTCACTCTAATGTTATTTCTTAAATAACTGTACTTTTGCATTTAGATTGTGTGCTGCTCCATGAAGCAGGAAATAAGTACTAAAACAAGTTTGAACAGCCTGACTTTTACTCTGCTTCTGGAGTGCTGTAGAGATCAAACTGTCGGCTCAGAATTTTACACTTAGAGATTTTAGAAGTTAATTGGAAAATATATTACTCTCTGGTAACTAAATGCTCCTCTAAGTCCGGAAAGGAGATGGAATTAGGTGGCTATCGTGCTCACTTGCCATGTTTAGTGTGGTACCCAAGCCAAAGATGACTTTGGCAGCTAGGTGAAGTGTTCAGAAGTAGAAAGCTCACTGCATGTATGCACGTAGCCTCTGCAGTGCAGCAGCCTGTGCAGCTACTGCCTTCCGAAGCTGCTATTTTGTCTTCTGCATTGTAAACCTAAACTATGCTTTTGTTCACTTCTTGGTGTTACAAGATCAGGGAGCCTCTAAAGTAAGGTGAGACACTGCTTAGCAGTCGTCTGACCTGAACCGGTTGCTCTAGCAAAGGCTGTTTGGAAAAAGGCATTGTAATGCAACTCTAAGACATAAATAAGAAGCTTTTTATGAAATGATTAGAAACCTCTTCTATAGCAAAACATTCTTGATATTTTCTGACTTTCTATTTAAACAGAAATGAGCTTGTTTCTTTTAACTTGTTTCTTTTAAATTATTAGCACAAGGCCTTTTATTAAAAACACATCTATTCAATTTAAAGCCTTTAGATGTAAAATTCTTGCACTTGGTCATACTCTAAGGTAGAAGTCTGAATAATCAGTGGACTTTTCTGATATTTTCATTGGCTGTTCTGTGTGACTTCACTAGAGGGCAGTGCTATGTAACTAATGTGCAGAAGTTCTGACAAACATGTTGCACAAACATATATATGTTTTAAAACACCTTGGTGATAGCCCTTAAAAGCCACTTCTGTTTGATACATGGACCTAAAATATATGCAGCAGGGGATCTTTCTGCTACCCAGGAAGTACTTTTTGAAGTCATAAGCTTAGCTTTTAATATCTGCTAAATCTGGTAAACTATCCCATTATGGCACTAACTGTGTTAAATTAAGAAATAAATTTAAATCTATTTTGCTTGCCATGCAGCAAGGAGAGATTGTCTTGTTTGTGACACTTTATTCATTAGGCAATATTAATGGGACACAGCAGATGTAGAATATGAAACATAATTAACTTCAAATTAAGCTGTAATACCTCGATGGCTTCAGGCTTTTTGCATTAGATGTTCAAAGCAGATTCACTTAACTATAGATGCCTTTTATAAAGGTGTTGGTATTACTGATTTCACTTAACTTTTTGTATGCTTAGCCTGATCTGTCTACCTATTAGATACTCCTAGCTTAATGTACCTATTTCTCATGGAATATTTTTAGCTTGTGCTGTCTTAAAGTTAGACTAGTGGTTATGCTTCTCAGTGGAAAGTGAATTCTTTTTATTATACAAGTTTGGAAAAACAAATGAAGCTGAGATAAGAAGCTGTGGAGTTACTCTTACAGGAGCTGCTGCAAGCACTTGAACCTTGTGCTGGTATCAGTGGGGTAGCTGTTGAGGTTCTGCCTTATCTGTCCATGGGCTGTGAACTCAGCAACTCCTGAAGTGAGTTGTTAGACACTGTTTGCAAGAGATGCCTTGAATTAGCCTTTCAAGGCCTGTTTCTCTAGTCTTCGCAGTATAATGTGAGAACAGCTGGATCTGCTGCTGATATATCAGGATAGAAAGTAACATGGCTAAAGATTATGCTAAACCATAAGTAATGCTAATATGTAACTACAAAAGAGGTAACTGATTCTATCTGTCTGGAGTGTAAATTATATTTGGGACCTATAGGATAGTATTCAGAAAATAGCTCAAGTTTCTTGCTGTTCATGAACTCTTACCCATACTGTGTAAGTATTTCTGAATTCTCTTTTGCTGTTTTCTTTTGACTTAAAGGCTCCTGGCTCACTGATATCAGATTTCTGGCAAATTTCTAGCTGCTGCTGTGAATAGCTAATGATGTTAAAAGTTTTGTTTCCTTCAACACCGTAGCCTGGGTTCAGTTATCTTGTGTTGCTTATGCTGGTTTTCTTCTGTCTCTTTCAAATAAAAGAAGCCTTCAAGAAATATCTGAAGTGTAGGTGAAATAGCTGCATCTGCCCCAAGTGCTGATGTGGGCCGATGGGCACATCTGCAGTGATGCCGCTTACTTACACAAGGTGATGAGGTTGTAGTTAGGCTTTCTAGGCCCTAAAGAGGTGAACCTTTTCTATGGATCACTTATGGGGGGTGAAAAGGGCAATTTAAGTTACTTAAACTGCAAAGTTGTGGGTCTTCCCCTAGTTAGTGATTAATACCAGCTCAGGTCACTTTGAGGAACCTGTGGAGAAATACCACAAAATGTGTTGTGATTGCTTGCTATAATTGGACGGCTGCTTTTAGTATAGTTCCTCTGTCGGGCACAACCTTTCTAGGCAAAGGTTGGCTAACAAATCCTGGAAAATTGTATTAGAGGTTTAAGTACGCTGAGAGGGTTTTATTCAAAATGCAAGTGTAAAATTAACTCTTAAACTTAATTTCTGATTTGTCTTTTACAGTCTTGATTCGGTAACTCTCCAGGATTGTTTTTAATCTTGGCTTTAGCTTGAGCACATTGACTTGGTTTTCTTGTTCTGTTATCTTTGCTTCTTGAGTTGCAGATTCCTAAAATGCTAGTCCATGAATAAATTAACACTTGTACAAACCAAGAGTAGTAATTTGATCAAGAAGATTTGACCTTCTGCATCAGCCTGAAGGGATGTACTGCTTCAGGCCGAACTACTGCTAGTTTCTGTGCAGGCCTGTGACACTTCTCATGGAATGACTCATCTCTGCCCCTTGTTCTGTGCATTAATATCTTGAGGGGCCAATGTGGCTTTTCCTGTGGATGGTTAGAGGCTTATTTGCATACTTATATCACTTAGTGTTAATGTCTCTTATAGTCAAAGAAGGGATTTACTCAGACTGCCATAATTGGAGTGAGCTTGACCTTCAAGCATGTAATTCACTTAGGTTAAAATGTTGCTTTTCCAATGAATTTCCACAAAGCACAATGGAGTTGTGCTTTACTCAGAAATAAAACTATCTATTAACATATGGTTGCTGTTTGAATAACAGGTGGAAGTCATTGCTTATGGCTGAAATGCATCCATAGGTACAGATTTAAAGCTTGGCTGAAGTTAAAATCATTTTTAGCTAAAATATTTGGTTTTGTAGGTGGAGACTTGTATGACTTGCAGTCAAGTAACTTCAGGTCTTCAAAGTGATTTCTTTTTTTGCCATTATTAGCCTCATACCAGAGATCTTTGCTTGAATATTTTGTACATCATTTAGCCTTAATGCAATGCCTAAAATGATTACTTTTTGTGGCAGAAGAAAATGGCATTTAATTTTATAGAATTAGTCTGTAAGAGTGCTGCAAAAAGTTTTAAACTGTTTTTGTGGGTGAGGAATGAGGAAATCTCAGCTTTGAAGTCCTGAGTTGCTGAGCAGATAGCTAATAGTCATCCCAATTTTTTGAGAGTGAATATCTTTAAAAATCAGTTCTAATACTCTGTAGCTTACATGAATTGCAAGTTATTAAAGGTCTAGGCAAACAAGTTTTTTCACTAGTACATATTTAACTATTTCTTAGAAGAAAACTCTTCCTGTTCGTGATATATTTTAAAATAATTTAACATAAATACCACTTTTCTTGGGTTCAAAGTCTGCTCGGAAATGTGCTGTGTTCTTCCTATAAGGAACTCTGGCACTGTTCAAATAACTTGTAGTTGTCATTGTGAACATAGGTCTATTTCCACAACAGGTGAACTTTGTTTTGTTCTGTGGAATATCACTTAATCATGGAATAGTGTCACTTGCAGAGTGAGCTTGTGGACCTGGTGAAATGTATTTCAAAATCCTATTTAGCAGCAGGACACAATACTAGTAAATAAGGTCTTTAATGGTTGGAGTAGCTTGGGGGCTTAGTAACAGGGTATATGACAGGTTGAGAAGTACACTAGGTTGGGTAGCCTTTTTGCTGTATGATGTCTGAAAAGATAAGTGTATCAAAATAGGCTTTCAAGCTGGTCAGACATTTCTTTCCCAGAAAGCTAATTTTTCTGTGAACACTTATGTTAGCATTCAAGTCTTGAATATTGTCCTCAGTGAACTGTAAAGCAGTGCCCAAGTGAGGGAGCATGCCTTGATATCTGAACATCGTGTAATTTCAGAATTGAGCAGTTGTAAGAACTCTAGTGAGTTGTAGGTACTTGTTAAGGATGTCTGTTCCAGAAAACTGCCAATCTCATGGGCAACTTCCCACCCTCAGTAAATCAGAGCTTATGGCAATAATGAAACTGTATAGAGAAGCTTCTGACCTTGCCTTTGATCAGCTTCATGGATGTTGGGACAGGGGAACAAACTGAGTTGTTTATTCATCTTACCTGATATACTTGTGTTTTCTTATCAGTGGAAAGGAGCTTACAGGCTCTACATTAGAGAAATGTGTTTAAGGTATAGGAAATATTATATAGAAACTGTCCAGAAGAAACTGGACAATATAGGACATATAGCTAGGAGTAAGTCTTGAAGAAAGATACCTATTTGCCCATTAAAAAGTTTTTGAACTTAACTGATTTTAGGCATTGCCTATATTTTTGCTGCAGGAGTTTTTAGTAAACAAGGTTTCTGGTTTGGTGTCTTGGTGACTTGACTTTAGTCGAAGCTAAATGCTCTAGACTAGAGAAATTGTATGTGCATTTTACTACTACTATTGCTTTTTTAAACTTAATATATCTAATTTCTGTATTATACCCTACTTTTATTACCTTCTAAAGTAGGGAAGCTATGGTTTTGGGAGGGTAAGTGACCTGAGGAAATGTAGGCAGCCTTAAGAACCTCAGTCAGGTATGTGTTCAGGAAGTTTTCACACATCCATAGCATCAGTGACCCTGAGAAGGCCAAGTACTGTGGGAGCAGGAGCAATGTAGGACACTAGAATCAGCATGGCATGTTTTAGACTTTTGTTTTGCTCGTACGAAGATTTAGATTTTTTTCTAATCTGTCAAAGGGAAAAATAATCGATACACTATAACTACAACATAGGCTTATCAACAAAAGCATGTAGCAGAAACTTTGAGTATGTATCTTGTCTTGCTATTTTAGGCTTATGGTATGTCAGCTTTGCCTCTGAACTTGATTAAGGGAACTACCAGTGCAGCATATGAACGTTTGGAGAACACAGAAGATATTGAAGAAGTGGAACAGCACATATCAAGGATCAAATCAAAGGTTTGGTGATCACCACTGTTTGCCTTAATGAATCTTTCTTGCTTGTCTTACCAGTTTATGGGTATACTGCATTGAGCTTTTGTTCCAGGCAGCTGAAAGAAGGACCAATTCCAAGTGAATAGTTTTCAGTTTTGTTTTTTGAGCATTTGGGAAGAAAAACAGTAAGTTGTGTAATACAAGTTAGGATTTTTCTTTCAGTTGTCCAACATTAGTACTCTGTACTCTAGTTAATGATAATGCTAGCCTTCAGCTGACAGTCTAACTCCTTAAGCTGAAGTCCTTAAATATATGGATGCAATGCCATGGAGTTATGGTTGGAAAAGATCTTTTGAGTTCATAGGGTCTACCCTCCTATATAAAGCAATTTCCTTCTTTCAAGTTGGATCACATGTTCAGCTTGCATCTGGACATTTTAAATATCTCCAACTATGGAAGCTAGTCTAATTTTTGACCACCCTCACTGGGACTTTTCTTCTTACCACCTAATAGGAATTTCCCTTGTGGCAACTTGTGACTTTTACCTCTTGCTGGGTGTAGAAATGACATGCCTCATTATATAGCCAGCCTCTATCAAGTCATAGCGGCTCTATTGGATGGTAAAACTCTTTTCAATTGTCTTAATCTCATACATGGTATTTTGATCATCAGTGCAGAGATGGTCGGCCTCTGTCATCAAGGGATAGACGGGCTGTACACCAGCTTGAAGAGAGACTAAGGACACTTCGAAGGAGAGAGAGACATCTGGAATTTATTGAAAAAAGCTGGTGGGCCAAGTTCTGTGAAGCTCTGCGACCTCTAAAGGTAACAAGTCCTCACTTTCCCTGATACTTAAATTACATATACAACTTCCAGATTTCCTTCCTTAAATCATAAGCCAATCTTATTGTATTAACATGCTGGATCTCAACTATTTTACTCTTTCCTTACACCAGTGGTTGCCCTACTGCTGGTAGATATCTAAGCTCTTAAATAAGCTGTTACTTATTTCTAAGATGTTATGGCAAAATCGAAAAGGCTAACACTCACTGTCACTAGGTCATACAGGGAAAGATCTGTTTTCCTGAACTTCCAAGATGGTTTTGGCATATTTTAGAAACCAAATACTTTAAATATAGCTTATACTACTTAAAGCTTGCAGAGGAGGAACTATAAGCAATATCGTAATGTTGTTGTTAGTGTTGATGTTGAATATTCCTAGAAACAGGCTAAAAGTCAAGTTGAATGTGAAATGTTAATCTCGGTAGAGTTTTTCAATGTGAATTTTTTGAAAGAATTATTTTTCTGTGATACCTCAGAAATACATATTTTATCAATTTCATTTAAATGGCAAACATCTTGCTGTTAAAACCATTATTTGGATAACCGACAGCCTAGGAATCCAAGACTTCCTGGGATCCCCTGACAGGTTCTCAGAATAGTGTTGCATTGAGAAGCATGTTCTAGGCTTGTCTATATTATGAATTTGCCTAAACCTGCCCTACAAAGCTGATGGTGTCCACCACTTGTCTCTGCACAAACATGACTTGTCAGTGATTCAGAGTTGTCTTTATTAAAGAGGTAAATCTATTTTGTGGTCATATGTTTCTGATGACAGGGAATCTCTTGGAACCTTGCTAATTGCTTTTATAATGCTTCGATTCTAGTCCTTAATGTAACATTTAGTCTTAAAATATTTTGAGTGCATCTGTTTAAGAATGTGTCCCTTTCCATATTTAGCAGTTTCTCACTACAAATACTCTTGTAATTTGAGAAAGCACCATTGCTATCTGTTTGGGATGGTCAGATTGATAGGAGTTGTAAGTCCCAGCAAGAACTTACAGGTGTAATGACATCATGTTCAGGAAAATTTAGCCAGATTTTTAATGCTACTGTCTGGTAGCTCTAGACTTCTATAATCATATTGCCATTGCATTGCAGTTTGTATAGACTCCTCTTGTACTCTTTTTGAAGTATTTTTGGTTAAGTCTAACATGTACTTTTTCATACAAGACCAGAATTTAATCATTTCAAAGAATTTCTTTTGACTGAAATTGTGATAATTTCTGCTTTACTCAAAGCTAAATTGAATTTTAACATGGACCTATCTGTTTTCAGTTTAGTCAAGAACAAGAGGAATAGTACAGCGGCATAGGATTGTCAAGACATGTTGTTCTACTGTAGAAAGAAATCAAATTAGGATAACCTTTTCTGTAGACCATTGTGTGCTTTCACCTTTCTTTAGTATGGTTTCAGTCATCAGCACCTGCAGCAGCAAGAGAGATGATGTGTAATGTAGAACAGTTAGGAAGCTCTTCAGGAGAACTCCAGAGTATGCAGGTGGCAGGAGTTGTGCTTGCTCTCCTCAACAGTAGAAAGCTCAGAGTATTGCATCAGGCTTACAAGGGCTGCTTGTGAGAACTGAAGAGATGCCTAATGTATGTAATAGTGACTGGTTTTGAGGATGGGACCTGTGAGAACAGGAAACCAACTTGAGTGACTTAGCTTAAGCACGGGCTTGAAAGCATCAACATCAGCCCAACTACATGGGAGGTGCTGTGAACAGGAGAACATAGTGTTCTCTAGGTAAGTGGCACACTTCCCCTGTGGTGAGGAGGTGATTGCTATTGATTCTCCCCTATTTAATTTTGAGGATCATGAGGGTTTGATTTTGAAATCAAACCCTTTAGTCTCTCCAGCTGTTGCTGAAAGCCTTCAGAGAAGTATAGTAGTTAATGCTGCTGTAGTGTGGAGGGCTAGTTTATTCATCTCAGACCCTTTCTTTCTTCCTTACCTTTTTCTCTATTTCAGGACAGCTAAAAGAGGAAAGCTGTAGGCAATTTCATGCAAGGCTTTTAACACTAACTCTGCAGAGTTTTAGTGCAGATTGTAGGTGCTGACAGTTGTTTGCCAGTTGAGCTGTGTCAGAAGCACTGTGGTTAGATTGACACAGGCTTTCTGCCCCTGTAGCTGCTTCTACATCAGGGAGGTTGGCAGCATAACAAGTGTGATTCTCTTATGTCTTAAGCTTGCATAAAGTGTAGAGCTTGTTTCCTAGGTAGTGTTTTATGTAACATGGGTTAAAGGTTGTTACCAAGTAAGCTGCAATCTGGAGAATGTAAAAATGCCATACAGCCTGCAAGGACTGCGGCTCTGATTCTTGATCAGTGAAACTGTTCATAGGGTTGCTTTTGTCATCAAGTTTCTCTACTTTGTTAGTGGGTGATGGCTGCTCCTTTAAGTTAATTATTTCTTGCTGTCCTCCATTTCAACCTTATCTACTGGTATAGAGGCTTTCTAATTCCAAGATGTCCAAGTTGCTCATCTGAAGCTGCAGCTAGCAGGTAGCTTTCCTTCTCCTGCTTTTTCTAGTGACTGTAGTCTTGCATAAATACATGGTTCAGTGGCAGCTATGCATAAGTATTGCTTGCAGAGCAGACCAGGTCAGAAGACCCAAGCAGGCAGTTACACCAGGTCATTTAGCTGATCAGCTATGAGAGCAAGGTGGTAGCTGTGCCTGTGTTATGGAATGGGATGCACAAGTTGAGCTGGGGTGGATATAGATGCCCTGCTCTGGAAAGGTGAATGGAAGAAATACAGGATGTGGATTCTTGAATTCCTCTGTATGCTGCTTGGCTGAAATGGAAGTTTTGTTTTCACCTATTCTAGTCTAAAAGCTATTTAACATCATCTGATAGTCCTCCTGCTCAGATCAAGAAGTCTGGTTCAGTTAAGCACTTCCTTGCAGTGAAATTAAACATATTGCAATGAAATTAAACATGCTTGTGTGTTCAGGGCTTACATTCCTTTCTTTTTGAATTAGTACATTACTTTTGTCTCAACTTCAAGTGTTTTCAGTTACATTCTAATGTCTTTATTTTAGATTGTGTGGGGAGTGTTCTTTGCCATTGTGGCGTTGCTCTTCACTGTGTCTCTCTTTTTGTCAAAGTAAGTATATTTAACATTCTTCTGACCAGCTTAAATTTTCTAGTCTTTATTCTAATATCAATCAGTTGGCCTATATATATATAAAGGAGTGGCTTCAAGAGTCAGCATGCTCTTTCCTATCCCATGTTTCTGTAACTACTGTTGCCACTCTTGTTATAATAGCATGTATTGAAATTAAATTTGCTAAAACAGTTCACCAAGTTGAACTAAGTCCTTCAAACTATGTAGTGCTGGAAGTATTCTAATTCAGCAGAGGAATTCAGTTAATAGTTTAAAGATTTATTCAGACCATGTAATTGTCATGTTTGAGTGAATCAAAATATAGAGATACTTGTTGAGCTAATACTTAAATTCATGCAATGAGTAACATGTACTGTGCACTATTAACAATTGTTTCATGAAGTTGAAAGCAATGTAGACAACTAAATCTGGTGGATTTTAATGAAGACTCACACTTGACCTGATATCTCAACCTGAGATCTCAGTTTTGGCATGTATTTTTGAGACTGGGCAAACAACCTCCATATAGAACTAGGGCAAAAACTGAAATAGTTGGAATCAAATTGAAGACAAAGCTTTGGAAGGATCATAGTACTTAACCAGTTTTTCATTACTGCAGTTTGGACAAGGCTCTACATTCAGCTGGCTTCGATTCTGGATTTATAATCTTAGGAACTAATCTGACCAATCCGTTGAATATGCTTTTACCTGTTCTTCAAACAGTAAGTAAACAGCTGCTGATTTAAAAAAATCAGCAAAAAATTTTTTTAAAAAAATTATATAAATCAGGTTGCTCCTGTTTTGTGGTAAGCTGCCAGAAGGCAAACTGCACTTCAAGTAATTCAGTGGAAAACTGCATGTTCTGTAAGAGAAAGATGGCTGCTTTAAACTATTTTAGTTATCAGTGGGTATTAATGTGAAAACTTTAGATGGGAATCAGTTGTTGCAACAACTATTTCCTCCAGTGATAACTTTCATCTAGTAAGAACTTAAGAAGAAAATGATACCAGCTGGGGTGGCTGTGCTCAGACTGAAAGGGAACACATGTCATCTTTTGCTTGTGCAGTAAAGCTTGAGTCTGAGTCGTTTCCCACAATGTAATAAGTGCATTATTTGCTCTTTAATATTAATTATGCTTTGAAAGGTATACAGCTCTACACTATACTCCGTATAGCTCTGCAGAATTTATTTATTGCACTTTAAAACAATTCTTAAGATTAGAACAAGTCCTCCATAAGAACAAGCTATTAGTTTGAGTAGGGCTAAAAGGCAATGAAGCCATGTATCAATTTGGCAATCAGTCAAGAGTGAGCTAACAAAAATGAACCTTAATGTAAGCCAGTGCTTTTCTCTCCTCCACTAAGCTGTCTTCATGTACACTGGTTTGGTACAACATACTGCTCATCTCAAGGTTTCTAAACTATCAAGTTATTACTTTTGTAGCATACAATACCGAAAGAGGGTTTAACTTGGGCTTTCTAGTGTAAAATCAATGACTTTGAACATTACTGGAGATATTTTCATACAAACATAAAATGTCTGTCTCATCCTAAATTGATGCCATTGTGAACTTCATGTTAAAACCACTCAGAATGGAATTAAGTATTTCTAGGCCCGAAATGTGCAACACCTCATTCAAAATTAAGGCAATCTTTAAGCTAGGAAAAGTGTTCAGTTTTTTCCAAACAAATTGGCTTGGTTTGCAGCTGACTGTACACTACATCAAATGCTACCAGTAGAATGTACTTAGCTTCATTTGGGCAAAGACCTTGCTTCTAATTTGAACACTTTATTATCCTTTTTCCACTGACTGTGCTTCTTGTTTTTAGGTTTTTCCACTTGACTATATCCTTATTACAACTATTGTTATGTACTTCATCTTCACTTCGATGGCAGGGATTCGAAATATGGGTATATGGTTCTTCTGGATAAGGGTAAATATCACTGAGTATTTTAAGCTAAATTCTTAAGGTGTTTGAAAAAATATAGCAATTTGAATATACTTGTTATGGAGCTGCTATTTTACTACATCATAAACACTGGGTTTTAAACAAGAATTCATTTTTATGATATGTAACGAATACTGTCTGTTGTATGACTTCAATTATTTTTAAAGCAGCTCCTGTGAAGCTAAACCTAGTGTTTTAGTGTGGTTAAACACTGACTCATTTCCTAAGTGCCAAATCATGTGGCACTTACTACTGCTTAGAAAAGTCAGATGCTGATGATAGTAGAAGCATTTTAATTTGATCAAAATTAGTCTGAAACATGTATACAGTACTGTCAGACTTGCTTTTTAGGTGGGAAGCAAGTACATCTAGATAAGAGGTAGTACAATGATGCTATGAGTTATCTAAATACAATACCAAATTTATTTGACATGAAGTACATTGTATTTGCTGAAAGTGTTTTTTATTCAGCAGTATGTCATTCATGTCTATGATGCTTGGTTCAGTAACTTTAGCTTTTGCTGTTCTTCCTTTACTGCTGTCACTCAAATGGTGATGCCCCAACATTGTGAACAGTGACTCTGACAATGAGGTGGTTCTTTTAAAAAAATAAATAATAATAATAAAAAAAAAGCTGCTGGATGCATACTGTGTTCATCTCCCTTAGCTGATACCTCTCCCCAGTGTAGCGCTGAGCACTTCATGATTACAGAGGAGCAATGGTTATCTACAGGTAGCAGCAGGGAATTACTATTCCCTGTAGGACAAGGTAGAAAAGATGCAACTCCATAATGACCAAGTTTTAATGCTTGGGAATGATATATCAGCTACCTCCTAACTCAGATGGGAGGGTTAGGGATAGATGGCAGCTCATACAGAATAAGACAGAATACTAGGCTTGACAATTCAGGCAGTACCTGTAATAAGCAACACAAATTAAATCTTGCTGGGGAGCCTGCTGATTTGTGAATCATGTTGGTCATTGATACAGACAAAACTAGAATTTTTGGTAAAATAGCTGTGCTATATTTGACTAAACTCAGTTGAAAACTACTCTGACTTACTGAAATTGAGTTGCTAGAGGACAACTTAAGAAAAGTGGGAGACTACTGTTCCTTAAAGAAGAATTACAGTTGTCAACTAGAATTCATCATGATAATATTTGTATGTTTTCTTGATTTAGCTTTATAAAATTAGAAGAGGAAAAACTCGACCTCAAGCACTCCTATTTCTCTGTATGATACTTCTATTGATAGTTCTTCATACAAGCTACATGATCTACAGTCTTGCCCCTCAATATGTCATGTATGGAAGCCAAAAATACTTGGTACAGGTAAGATGTAACATATGTTTAAAGTAACTTGACATTCTAATTTTTAAAAATGGTTTAACTGTTCACAATAACTTTCAAAGCTAGGCACAAAAGTCAATTTGAAGTCTTGCAGCTATCTTTTCAGCTATTAGTAGATTTCTGGTTTATGCTGTACCAAGCAATTCTGTATTACTGCAAATTTTAATTCCTGGATCATCTTTAGACAGTATAAATCTTTGGCTACTGCTTTATCTTGTATCAAGATACTGCTAGCCTCCTAGATTTTTATGCTCCTTCCAGTACACTTATGATGCTGAATGATTGCAGTGATGCTTAGGTTTTTGTGAAAGTCTGCCTATGTAGCATATTGTTGCTCTTAAGCTAATATCTTTATTTAGTATTGCAGAGAAATTAATGTTTCAAAGTTAAGTGCCTACTGATTAATACCACTTCAGACTGCACTGCATCTTATTTCAGTGAACTCGTTCCAGTTCTTGTGCTTTAAAACCGTCTACAGAATTAAGCAGTTAGCATTACGCCCTGCTTTTGTTCATTATTGCACTTCTAAGTTTCTTTTCTCTAGTCTTGGCTGTGCCTGAAGACATTCACTCTTATATTCACTCTTGTTTCACTCTTGGTGAGTGAAGACCTGTATATTTATTGGAAAGGCCGTACACAAGTCTGTTCACACAAGTCTAGTCTAACAGGAGTAGATGTTAGCTCTGATTAAATGTAGACAAGCAGCAGGCTCATGAACTGGTTGCTCATTCAGGCATAGCAATGTCTAGATTTATCGGTGTTTCTGTTGGGCTTCTGTTTTGCAAAAGACAAAAAAATGAGCTCATCTGTCTGGGATTTGATCTGGATTATGGATAACTGGGTACTGCTTGAGCATTTTGAATATTTCTGTTAGACTTCCAAAAGACTGTGCTTGTGGGAGAATATACTTTTCTCCAGAAAGCCTTAATTAACAGAAAAGATTAAAGCAATAAATTATTTATAAAACCTCTGTAATGACTATTTTAAAGGAAAAATTCAAGGAATTGAAGTAGTATTTCTATATACCACAGAGGTGGAACCCAGTCAGCTCCCTTAGTGTGCTGAGTGGATGTAGTAGAATTTTCACTGTAGAAAATGAAGCATTCAATAAATATTAGTTCTCTTACCATGTCCAGATTTTCTCTGGTCAGGAGATTTGTTGTAATATGTGATTTAAACCCAATAATGGGGCTACTATAGAGAATATTCAATATTTGAACTGATCAAAATGCATTAAATCTTGCATACTAGCTATCAGTATAACATAGGTGTACTTGGGCATCTCTAAACTGAGTGGCTCATTTTCAGAATTAGTGTAGCAGCACTTAAAAATAGGTTCACAAATTAGCTTAGGAAAGGTTATATGCTTGTGTGATAAATGTGCATAGGAAATGTGCAAATGCTTACATGCAGGGATTAGAGGACCAGAGTTAAATTGTGGCAACATGTGAAGTGTTATGTCTGTGCTTGGATAACATCTATATAAGCTTGTAATTAAAAGGTCAAAAATGGGGCATGGCAATAGGGAGGCTATTGTCCAGGTGGCTTGACTGCCATTGGAATAAAGTAATTCCCAGAACTACAGAAAGGATGTGAACAGGATGAAAATGTTATGTTGATGACTGGCCTTTTGAATCTCATCTATTTTTGCATAGAATATGTGGGAACAGTTTGTATGCTGCGTGGAATAAGCAGAAACAGTTTTTAAAAGCTAAAATAGCATTAAACATAAAGAATATCTAGTAAAATTCATCCAGATTTCCCACTGGCATACCAGCTAAACATGAGTTTTTAAAGGAGTACCCTCAAAGCATCTTCCAGAGCTTAATCTTACTCCAGGAAAAGTACTTGCTATCTTGATTACTAGATATAATTTTCCTTTTGAAATAAGGAGAAGTGGTGGCTCTAATGGGGTGACAGTTTTTTGTGGATGTTGGAGATTAGGCTGTGAGGAGTTAGAATCTCAGATCCTTTGGAACTGAGCAGCCAGGAATATATGCAGGAGCTGGGCAGCAGAAGGATCAATTTTGTGCATGTCGTGTTTTCTGCTGGTGGAAGCTGTATGCATGTCAACCTCCTGCACTTAGAGCTGTGGCTGGCATGGGAAGGCATGTGGTCCTTCTCTTCCAGTCAGCAGAAGTGAAAGGTACCTGGAGTGCTCTGGCCATCCCTGGGCTCCACAGTGCAAGACATGGCTGTTCTGGAGTGAATGCCAAGGGTCACCAAGGGGACCAACAGCTTGGAACATCTCGTGTGCAGAGATGAGAACTGGGGTTGCTTCCTCTGGAGAGAGAGCCTTGGGGGACAGGGGCAACTCTATCAGTGCTCTTAAATATGATTGGCTGGGTTTAAGGAAGATAGAGTCACTCTTGGTGGTTTAGTGTTGAGACAAGGGCAATGGATGCATTAAATGGAAGAAAATGCTTAGTAAATCATCATGGTAAAACACTACTGGAAAGTAGTAGAGATTCTGGAAAAGAAGACTCTGGTCTCCCCTTTTTAGATACTCAAACCCTACTAGATATAGTCATGGGCAACCTGAGGCAGTTGAGCCTGTTTAAGAGGGAGAATTAGACAGTCTTCAGAAGTGCCTTTTAACCTCAGCTGATATACTAATGTTATTTTTAACTTGCTTTCTCTTAATTTGCCAGCTTTCAGACCCAATTAACTTGATTTTTATGCTATGAATATAAACAAAAGCTCCTGGTCAACATCTGTTCAGTTCTCTTCTAGATAAACAGTCCCAGTATGTTTTAGTCTTTTCATTATGTGAGTTTCCTTGGCAACTTCTACATCCAGTGTAGTCTTTGACATATGTCCATGCTGTTTCATAATAAACAGAAAAAATAAAGTATCTTTCGAGTTTTTCAAAGACAATGAGTAGTGATGAGGAACACTGGTACAGGGTCAGTGAGGCTACTGTTCCTCTTACCAAAGCAAATGCAATCACTGTCTTGTCATGAAGGGTAATACCATGAAATGTTTTTATCCCTATTTAACATTTTTGGTGTCAGTTTGTATGAAGATAGAAAATTTTCAGTACACCTTCAAGGAATAGTCCAATGCCTTGAGCTTCTAGGAAGTGTTTAGAGTTGAACTCAGATATGAGGAGTCTAAATTCAGTGCTCATAGAGAATGAGAGCAACACCAGGCTAGAATGGCAAGGGAATCATCAAAGGAAACATGCAGTTCTAGATATTTTTAAGTTCCTTAGATTCTATAAGCAAAATTTTAAATGATAAATGTGAAATTTCAAAGCAGTAAATCTGATCATTTTCTGTGTTCTCTTACCATATTACTCTTCTGAGAAGCCCTCTGAGCAGTGGCAGATGCAGTGGTGGCAGTCAGCTGGAGTACCTGATGCAGCTGGGCCCCTGTAATAAGTGTGTGCTAATGGAAGCTGCTGTTCCTGTCCTATTGCTTCTGTCTGCATGTTGCTCTTTACTACCTTGTTTTCCCTTTGGTTCCCAATTCCTCAGTGTGTGATCTTACTCCTTTTATAATCTGCTTCCAAGACAATTATGGTTTCATCTATTTCCATATAGCCAGATTTTGTAAGGTGTGATACAGCAAAATATTTGAACAGGAATGCTTGGGTTTTCAGCAGTTCAGTAACTTGTCTCCCTCTACTGTACTTACTTAAGTATGTTGGATACCATCTTCTGGAGTAGATCCAGGAAGAAGCTGAATTCACAATGTCATTATATGAGCCTGATGTGCCCTGTCTTCATCACTAAACATGAATTTCAATTTCTTATGCAAGACTAAAAGACTGTTTTTAAGTAAAGATTATTTTGAGTGAATTTAAAAACAAATGAGTAGTGATTTTTTTAGGTAAATATTTAGAAAATTTCATACTATATAACCCTTAAATGATGTGCCATATTTACAATATACAGTATGCAAATATTAAGATTTATTCTTGAACAGCAAGGTTTGTCCCAACTTTGTTTTTATAAAACAATGGAAAGATGCTTAGGGAACCATCACTGTATGGAAGAACACTTTGTGGGCTAGCCTATTAATTGCACATTTCTTATGCAGAGTAATAAGACAATTGATGGCCAGTCAAAAAATGTGACAACGTTTGTGTCCAAGGACTGTGATGCAGATGCACCTGAAGGTAAGATGCATTTTGTCTTGTTATAACTTTCCTTGTATAGGAATGATGTGCTATACTAAACTGTTCAATATACTGATGGCTTGAGGCATATGCTTTACTGTAAGGTAAAGCCTCGTTGACTGCTTTCAGAAAACAAGCATTACCTTTTAGTTTACTAAATTTTTTGAGTAATTATTTTTAGGGGAAGTATGTGCAACAGTGCATTCCAGTTTGCTAAGTCTTACCTTTGGTTTAATGTATGTTTGCTTTAGCAGATTTGTATTTTAGACATGCACTAAGTATTCTAAATTGTGTAACACAAGTGTGGAATTTAGTGAAATGGTAAAGAGAAGTTCAAATCTTTGTAGCATCTGCATGAGTGTTGTTACCAAGGGAATTTGACCTTGTAGGCTGCCTTCCTGAAATCCTCATGTCAATTTTGATTACCTCATTTTTGAGGTCCAGTACAGTATTTCCTCACCTACTGTATTTATCCATCCTGCTTTGACCTGCTATCCGGGCAGAAGCCACTGAAAGTAACTTGGATCTGCCTGAGTAGTGATTAGCAGAGGGATAATGTGGAGCCTTCCATGATATTCCATCTACGTAGGCTGCTTAAGAGACTGGTAGCACTAACTTTGTCATCGTTCTTGTTCTGTGGAGCTTGGGTGAAATTGGGAATATGTTCAAAAGCTGTTTATATGCAGGGCAAGAGGAAGGACAAAATGCTTTTTGAGAACAAATTCAGCATGACTGCATTACCTTGGCTTCTTAATGAAACAGGACTCACCATCTGAATTACACATGGTGCTGCAATATTGGTATTGCAGCTTAAGGTCACCATCAATTTTAATGATCTCCTTGGTCTTTTGCTTAAATTGATCTAGGGAACAGATTTATGGTCTTCAAAGTGTTCCAGACTTCAGGCTGAACTTATGCATTATTTTCAGTCTGGCAAACTTTTTTTACAGGAAGAACTCTAATATGTACACAGGATATGTTTATGAAAAGGCTTGACAGTGTTCAGTGATTGGTAGAGACAAATAGCTGTCCTCTATTGTCAGTATTGCTGGTAACCAACAGAACTGTTGTAGCAGGTCCCCATTTTTCCCCATTTGCATAAATGGGAACAACAATGTGCTGCTCTTGATGGCTTACAGAGCTGTGGCACTCCTCTCCTTTAGTGAAAGAGACTGCGATCACTGGGGATCTGCTTGTGCTAAAAGTGGAAGTATTGCTGTTTTCCAGAGGAAGGGAAAAAAAGGCTTGTTTTCCATGGCCTGGGAAATATTCAGCATGTCTGTATGGGTCTTGAATTATATTAAATATTCATTGATCTCTGCCCTAGCTTAAGGTTGTGGGTTTTTTGTGGGCACTTAGCTCTGTCATGCGATTCCATGGCATGGGGACTGTATCTTTTGTCAGTTTGATTAGTACAAACTGACTAACCTTGCTCTGATGTTAATAAACTGTTGATTGCAGGAGAAACAAATTTATGTACTCTAGTATCTGTAGTCACAAAGATTAATCTATTTTATCTAAAAAGATAAACAAGCTGATTATGTTGCTGCCAGGAGAATGTTGTCCCTCTAAAACTAGAGGCTTTGTTGGAGCTCTCTGTTACCCTGCTATTTTTATTGTGGGAGATCTGATCCTTTTAATTGAATTTCTTAAGAGCATTTCTCTGTTTTTCTATTCAGTAAAAACCTTTATTTTTTTAGATCTGTGATGGCAAATGGTGCTTCTTCTGTGATTGCATAGCTACTAATATGTGAAGGCAGGTTTCTCAGGCTATTTTCAAACCTGAGATTTAAGTGCCTCTACCCTGTGCCTGCTCAGTTCAGAAATCCTTGTTTTCTCCTAAGTTATTGGTACAGTACTGTGGCAGAGAACGGAGCTGATAGATGCATCTAGCTCCTAGAGGTACGACAGGACTAAAAGAGTCCATCCAATTAAATATTCCCCAAGTTGTAGCTTCCAAAACCAGCTGTTCTTGCTGTAGTTAATCTCTTCCTCAAAATGCTATTCAGTTCTTCAGGGAATGCTATAGTAAAGCTTTTTTCACATTATTTCAGAGGCCATTGGTTTGTTTCATTGTAATATAGGGCTGGCTTGTCCTGTGAGATGCCTTTTGTCATGCAGGGAGGCAATGTTCAAGTTGACTTTTCTAGTACAGCAGAAACAGATTTGAAAGAAAGACTTTATATGTGGAAATATACCTAGTTATGGTTAGGCATGGAGGAATTGTGCTTTAAACTGTCCCTTTCAAGGGGAAGCATTTTTATCCTTGTCATCTGCATTACTTACCAAGTGAATGTGGTTCTCAAAAGAAGTGTTTGATTAAGACTTAGGCTTCATCTACTGATAGTCTTAATCAAATGTCAGATATATTTGGCTTTATTGATTAGTCAGCACCATGTAAAATACTCTTCTCCTGAAGCCTTTCAGGGCTTCTCTTCTGAACTTAGTGACAGTATCTATTGGAATACTGGTAGCTTTCCATGCTTTTACTCTAAATGATCAAGATTATGTTAGAGTAAAATTTGTAGCTATGTCATTCTGGATAATCAAGTTACCTTGATTTCAGGGTGTTTAACTTCAATCTAACAATTCAATTTAGAGGAAAACATGTTAAATCATTAGCCTACTTAATATTTTAGTTCAGAAGAAATAATTAAAGTGTTACTGAACCTGTGACACTGAAATGTTTTCCTTAAGGTCAAACTGTTCCAAAATATTTACCATTTAACCTAATTACTATAAAGAGCTATGTGAGAGTCTAACTGCTCTTTAATTCAGGTGAGCATCTAGAGAGCTGTGGATGGTGTTGACTATCCTATTTCCAGTTATGTTTTTTGTTAGCCAGTGGTCTCTTTTATTTGAAACTGTCTCTTGTTTTATGGCTTATGTCATGTGAGGAAATATTGCCATGTTGTAAAGGGTTTGCTACCCAATTCATTTTTCGTATGGAGGGTATGGACAAAGTGGTGTGACGGAGGATAGAAGCTTCTCTGAGCTGTTGTCTTAGCTCAGATCTTTTTGACTTTCCAGGTGGATTTGGCCTTCCTTTACCACTACTTTCATTCTTCTTGTTAGTGAATAAATCTGCTTTTACTACTGAAGCTCTGTTTGCTCTTTCTCTGCAGAATATTCTGTGTGCATGTACTGTTTAATATTTGTGAAAACCCAGGTCTTAGATTTTTTTGAACAAAATTCATCTATACCAAATTTTGCCCTTTACTTAGTAAGAATTATTAAATGTAGTGTCCAGACTATCTTGGGGACTGTCCAAATCAAACCTACATTGGAAAGGAAAAGCAAGTGTTAATGGACTGTGTTTTGCAGGTAAAGCTTAAAACATCAAGCTCTGCTTTTAAGTATTAGATGTAAATACTTGTGACAGAACAAGTTATACTCTTATATAAAAAAATCAAAGAGGATTTGTGATGTACAAGAAAATGGAACAAGTCTTTTCAGATTGAATTATTCTAACCGTGTCTTTAGGAGTCAGAGGTAGAGGTTGTGTATCCTGTGGAGCTCTGCAATATTCATTGCTTTATTCATGTTGCACATTCTTCAGCTGCTTTGCATTTGCTGCCTGGAGTATGTACTTCTGTGATACTATTCTGCTTGTAGTACCCCAGTGCATAAACTTGAACTAAGGCAGGTTCACTACTCATCCCTGGAAAAAAAAAGTAAAAGAAACAAATGAAGTTCAAGTTTATGTAGGATCTTGGCATAAAAAAGACTGCTTACCGTGAACAATGCTGGAGTTTTTTTTACTGTGATACTATTCTGCTTGTAGTACCCCAGTGCATAAACTTGAACTAAGGCAGGTTCACTACTCATCCCTGGAAAAAAAAAGTAAAAGAAACAAATGAAGTTCAAGTTTATGTAGGATCTTGGCATAAAAAAGACTGCTTACCGTGAACAATGCTGGAGTTTTTTTTAAGGTAAATGTGCTATCCTCAGCCTAGGATAGAAGCATTTGCTGACAGAGGTATTTGCCATAAATAGCTTGGACTTCAGCCAGCAGCAGCTTCCTTTTGTCCATTGTGTCTGTAACCAAGGCACTAGAAATAAAACATTCAGATCAAGGCATAATGGAATGAGACTTGGCAATGCTGGCAGAAACTTCTGTCACGGGCCTGCAATGTTCTTCCAAAACCCAACCTGAATTTTATGAACTTCCATGTGACAGGATGCAAAGGCTTCTCTACAGCAGTAGTCTTCTGACCTACAGCCTCTTGAGGCTTTTTGCCACACACCAGCCTAGGAACACAGCATATACATCTTGCTGGAATAAGCCATGTATGAGAGATGCAGGAAATGATCTTATTCTGAAAGAGCTAGGTGTTCAAACTTCTCTCAGACCAAATAAAACTTAATATAGAACAGATAAAACTTAGATCATCTTAATCTCCGAAGCAGGAAGGAAGACTAAGGATGGCCTTCACTGAGGTAGCAACTTGAAGTAGTTGTCTGAATTTAGCACAGGTCTGAGGGGTAGTAGGGATGAAAGAAATGAAGTTCTATCATCACTCTGCCTCTTCCTGTCCTATAACTATCTCACCCTGTTCTAGTAGGGGTCAGGTCTGCAAGTTCATCCAAGTAGCGACTATGAAGAATATTATATAACTATTGAATGATAACTGGATGTTTCTCCACTCTGGTTAGCAGTTGATACATAGCTTTGATGAAGACACCTGGTGGAGTGGATAACACATACAATGTTCCAGGTTGCCTTATGGGATTCAAGGCTTCTAGTGGCTCAAAAATCATGGTGATTGCTTGAAGCTGTGAAGTTTTGCTTTGGCTGTTGTGGTAACTCTTATCTACCTCATATTTGGGATTGGAAAAATTCTGACTTTACTAGCGCACAGCCTGAGCATTAAGATGGCAGTTATGTCCATAAAAATGTTTACTCTTACCTTGCTCTTATACACTTGACTGTTTTTCTTTAGGTGTTCATTGCAAAGGAAGTCTGTCTTATAGGAAAGCTTTTAAGCAAGTACAAGCTTTGACCGGCTTTTGGAAAGGTTTTTAAATGCCTGTGCTGTTTTGGTGTATAGTACTACGTCTTATATGCATGTTTAAGCAACAAGTGACAACTGTTTTGTATCAGAAAGTTGGCAGTTGAATTTGTCAGGGCTTCTCTTCTGAACTAGAATCACCTCATAGGAAAACTTGGAGCTTGCGTCCTCCCAAGGTGCCAACTTATCCATTTAGTTCTAGCTTTCAAAGCTTCTGCTAAACTGTCAGTTCATTTGTTTTGTTTTTAATACAACTTGGGGATGCATTTTGAAAGCGTTAGCACAGCTGTAACAAATGGCATGAGAAATGTCATACTGAGACCTGTGGTCTGTTCATTGAAATATTCTAGCAGTGGTAACAAGATTTAAGCTATTTAAGGGGAGAGCACACAAGGCCCCTGTGCCCTTACCCTTGTTTCATCCATGCCTGCATCCATGGCTGTATGAGGATGTTAAAGGGTACTTCCCTTGTGCAAGCTGAGTATCTGCTGTTGAATTTGTCTCAACTTGTTGTTTTACCTGTTGATACTGTTTCTGCAACCCCTCATGCTAATAGAGTCCAGAAATCATAGCCTGCTGTGTAAAATAGGGCTTAATAGAAGAATTATTTAAAACAAAATCAACAGGTGAAAGTAACTGAAAAAAACATTTAAAGGTTCTACTAAGATACAAATAATCTAGACACTAGAGATCTGGCCTGACAAGGGGTCACTTTGAAGCAAGCTCATCTTCCTGAGTACTGACTTGTTTCCTCTCCTGGGGAAAGAGCTCACTGATACATGGTGGTGTTCAAGAGGATGTTGAACAGGGGATTTTCTAATGTGAAAGTTGTCTTTAATATCTCCCTCTAGAGACTTTGGATTATGCCTGCTTATTAAATGACTAAAAAGCTAAACTCTACAGGCAGCCCTTATTTGATTCTCTTTTGGGAAGGAGCATAGTCAGTATAGCTTGAGTGTACCTAGAGTATTGCTAAAACCAAGGTCAGAGTTGGGCAAAGAATTAGCAAATTTTTGTTTACTTGATTGTTTACTTATTCTTACATGTATTTGCATGTAGTGTCCAAACTTTGGATACCAATTTCTGCTCCAAAATGGGAATTAAATAGCTGGGAGCGTAGTATGAGGAATGAGACTCCCCTGCATCTTGATGTGGATGCCACTGCTTATTTCCTGTGCTGTCTGGCCTGTCTTCCTGACTGCCCTCCTACATAATCTCTTAAGTATTTCAGGCTGTACAAACCTTAATGCTACCTGTGTGAAGTCTCAAATACATTCTTAATTCTCTCAAGTTTCCAGAGTCTACAGATTTGTAATGGAGAAAAAGTACATTGTTTAGATGTAGCAACACTGCTTAAACCTTACTTTTATACAAAATCTGCTACAGTTATAGTGTTAGGGAATGCGTAAGCCCTCTGCACTGTGATTCATGAAAGTGCTGGTATGTAGCTCTTGCCTGTGCAACTCAACTTTACAATTACCTTGGATTTTCATAAAAATCCCTGCAACCCTGGCCAGTAGATTTCATTAGAAGATGTGCTGAAATGCACTTTTTTCGGTGGCCATCAGTGAAAAGAGGCCAGCACCATCCTCCTCACTGCCTCCCTTGAGGTACTTATAGACACTGATCAGGTCCCCTCTCAGCCTTCTCTTCTCCAGGCTGAACAGGCCCAGCTCCCTCAGCCTTTCCTCATAGGGCAGATGTTCCAGGCCCCTGATCATCCTTGTGGCCCTGCGCTGGACTCTCTCCAGCAGCTCCACATCCCTCTTGTACTGTGGAGCCCAGAACTGGACACAATACTCCAGATGCGGCCTCACCAGGGCTGAGTAGAGGGGCAGGATCACCTCCCTCGACCTGCTGGAGATGCTCTTCTTAATGCAGCCCAGGATCCCATTGGCCTTCTTGGCCACGAGGGCACACTGCTGCCTCATGATCAACTTGTCATCCACCATGACACCCAGGTCTTTCTCCGCAGAGCTGCTCTCCAGAAGGTCGGTCCCCAGCCTGTACTGGTGTCTGGGGTTATTCCTCCCCAGGTGCAGGACTTTGCACTTGGCCTTGTTGAATTGCATGAGGTTTTTCACCGCCCAGTTGTCCAGGCTGTCTAAGGTCCCTCTGGATGGCAGCGCAGCCCTCTGGGGTATCGGCTACGCCTCCCAGTGCAGTATCTTCGGTGCAGAATACTTCTGAAGTGGGAGGGGAGCATAGAAGATCTAAGAATAGGTGGTGATGGCCTTCTGTAGAAGGTGTTTCTGAGAGTGATAGGGTTCCTTGTGTAACTGCCAGCTTCCAACAACACCCAATTTCACATTTGCTGCTACAGAATCACAAATATCTTTCAAATAGTGGAGAGTGCGTTTGACTTAATTTTGATTGGAATCAATTAAAAGCAGAATACTGTCTGAAAATTCAGAATTATCTAATTCCAATTGCAGGATAATTCTAATAATTGTATGTTTCATCACTAATAATTGCTTTCCTTTTTAGATCAGTGTATTGTTACTCGGACATACCTTTTTCTTCACAAATTTTGGTTCTTCAGTGCTGTCTATTACTTTGGAAACTGGGCCTTCATTGCAGTAAGTATTGTGATTTAGAGATCAAAGACTCAAGTTGAGTAACATACTGCTGTTGTCATTGAATCACTTGTACAACAGTGCTAAGTTCAGTTTTACACTTATTGCCTTTGCCACTTAATTGTGTAACAGTAATACATACTCCTGATTTTGCAGGTCTTTTTAATTGGATTAATTGTATCGTGCTGCAAAGGGAAGAAATCTGTCATTGAAGGTGAAGTGGATGAAGATGATTCAGACATGAGTGATGATGAACTGTCTGTTTACTACCATTGACAGCCTTTGCCTTTAAGGTTAATGTAATTTAAAGTGATGTTGGAAGTCATATCCATGTGGAATCCATGTGGAATTAATATCCAAATGGGTAGCAGTGCACATCTAAAAATAGAGGAAATAAGTACTCATTAAAGGGGGTCAGAAAACTGAATACTGTTTTGGGGTATCACTATCACAGAAAGTATTGAAGCTGGGTTTGATTAATATATAGAAAATACTGTTTTATGATTAAATGTATATGTGTAACTTTCTGATGTACAGATAAATTGTTTGCTGTAATTTCATAGTTGATGTTGCCTTCTGTTAGCTTAAGATTCTTAAATATTTTCATGCCTAACTTGTATGACACTTTTATGCAAGCTTGTTTATAAATAAAACTACCTGAAATCTAGAAAAACTCCTAGTAATCATTGCTAGAGAAACTGAAACTTTCACTTTCAAAAGGATGTGACTTAATTTTTACACTAGTTGTGATGCTTACAATTCCCATATAAAACTATAAAGACAGTTGTTGTGAAAGTGTTCCAAAAACATCTATTGATGAGATGGTGAGTTAACTATGCAGTTAACATTTTACAAAGGGCATGTGAGAAGACTAACAACTGTGTTTATATAAATATATAGGCTTGTAAAGTTGACATTTCCACTAAATATTGGAAGAAAACCTTCAAACTGAACAACTTGCATTAAGAGAAACTTGATACTTAGCATTAGAAGTTAGACTTACAGTGCTGCCTGAGGGGAAATTATAGTCCATGCAAGCACATGGAAATAATTCAAGTAATATTTTATAAGACTAATTGTTAAACAATTATTGAAGTGTACAGAGGTCATTAATATATTAATGCCCAGTTTGCCTGTTGGCAGACTGTTAAAGCTGGCAGTCCCCTGCTCAGTTATCTCAAAACCAATCTGCTGCTTTCTGTAGCGCTCTAGGAACCTGGGAGTTTTAATTCTGTTCCATTATTTCAAGAAGCCAGTTGTTTGTTTTGTAGAATTCATGAGCATGGGGAATCCATCTTTAGCTTGGTTTTTACAGGAACAAAAAGGGAGTCTTAAGTCTTCTGTCTCAACTGCTCCATGATCCAGGCTATGGCAATCTGACTCATGAGATGGAAAAAGGAAAAATATTCAAACATATAGCAGGTACACAGTGGTTCGACTAGGTGGTCTATTTTGAAGGCCATTTGACTAACATTACCTGAATGCTATTTGAACATGACCATGGGTAAACTTACAAAGAAGGGATTTTTATTGTTTATGGTGGAAGCTGTTTTTGTGCTGAATGTCTTGCAGCCTGCATCCAGAAGAGATCAAGAAGCTACGGAGAATACTATTTTTCAGATGCCCTGATTTAAATGATTTAAGCTAATTTAAAATTAAGACTAATCAATACTTTTTGTTTGTATTTCATGTTCAATTCTCACTGATCTTAGAGCTGGAGGGGAAGTAATGACTATCATATGTGTTCCAGGACATGAGATGGGCCTGTAGTGGCCTGTTTTCCTGCAGTGACCCAGGCAGCTTTTCCTTCCCCATGGAGTGATCCTGCTTGCCTAGGGCAGCTGGGCTGGATGCTGTGGGGGTTTCAGGCCATGAAGCTGCTCCGTCACTAGTCTCAGGTAACTTGTGCCCAAGGACCTTGGACATTGTCAGGCACTTGTTGCTGTGGATCTTGCCTGTTCCCATGCTTTCTTTGACAAGTTTTCCCACTTCAGCCCTGTCTTTTTTTCCATCTAGTCTGTATGCAGAAGCACAACATATCATCTCCTAATTCATGGTTCTGTTTATCTCTCTGCTGATGGGAGGATGCAGTAAGTATCCCTATTGTTTAGTCCAGTGTTACCAAGATTTATAACCAGTCTTTACTGTTTCCAGCCTGCTGCTTGCTAGCTGCAGAGTTCAAAAGGTTTGTTTCACTCATACCCTCTCATGCCTGTTAACTGTTGCCTGTCATCATCCATAAAGCTTTTTCACCTACCACATTATCCAAGTTTTTTAACAGTTCAGTGAACTTTTAACTACATTTAAAAATACTTTGTATGCACTAATATGCTTCCGAGGAATATAGATCAGGAGTTCATTTCTACCTAGCATTACCTTTGTGCAATGGACATATTTCTAATACTCTTCAGAAATAAACTCAAATCAGAATCTTCTGCATATCTTAATTTTGTTCTGTGTAATTCTGCCATCAGCTGGATGAGTTCATTCAGAATCACCCAGTGATGAAAGTTGTTGCAGGGCAATGCAAGATAGTGCTGTCAAAACATACTTGTTACGGAACAGTACTTGATGCAGCCATAAATGCTTCCAACCTAGTCTGCTTCCTTGTATCTTGTGTTGTCTTTGGTATACTACTGATAAGTAAAACAATGAATTATTTAATATTTCCAGAGTTATTTTTGATAGTTTCTTTTGTAGGACTGATTTATAGTTAACTAGTTTGGCTGCTAACTGAGGAAACAGTGCAATCAGATTTTTCCTTTGGGTTTATTTGTGACCAAGCTTTAACTTCTCAGTACAGCATTGTGCATTGTAAATGCAGTACATCTTGAACTGAATCTTTAGAAATGTCCATTTTTTGGACTGTGGGCACCTAAAAAATGGCACTGGAATTGTTTTGCTGTTTTGAATAAATGAATCGTATTCTAAATCTTTCTCTGTAGTCTGAACTTTGGGTACTTGTAGTGTTAGGCAGACTTTTTCCCTTCAGAAGCTGGGTTTTCCTAGTAACTTTCTACCAGATGGAGGCTCATGAAGATTTTAAACTACTACATTTTAAATCTTACTGACACATCATCAAAATGTAAGCTGGTGCCACTAGGAGTGAATTAAAGAGAATATAGCAACAGTGCATGTCAAATGGGTCCTCTTCTTGCTGCCTGTTCTGTCTGCAGTGACTTGTTTATCTGGAGTTACAAATCATTAGAGTAAACCTTATGGGGTTTTGTTTTTTTTAGCTGAGAGCTGGCACTGTGGAACAGAATTCTTGCTGATTGTCAGAAATTGGTGAAAAGTGCAAGGAAAATACTTGGTGCCTTTTAGTTTTTCACTATATACTAGAAACTAATCACCTCTCCATATGCTGATACTCTTGCTAGTTCTGAAATACTACTCCCAACAGAAAACCATGAAAAATGTTCTTCTCTTAGAAAAACTTAGCCACTTTATCCTAAAGTACTGATTAAATAATAGCAAATTAACATGTATCAAATAACTATGTCAAATAATTTAACCTACTCAGGTTAGTGTTTTCTTGGTTATTAGGCCTGAAGATTTTTGCTAGCATTGGCAATAAGCTTTCATTAGTAGAACTTCTGCTGTAACCTTCTGCCAAGAAGCTTTCTTGTGCATAAAGCAAAGTTGATTTCCTCCTACTCCCTGACACACACACAAAGAAATGAAACCAAGAATACCTGTGTTTTTGAAAGGTGTATTTTGACTATTTTCTAGCACTGTTTTGTTTCTAGTAAAATATTTTTGTTAATTGAAACTAAAATGTTCTGCTTCTAAATTAAAAGGCTTTTCAATTCCAGATATTTCAGTGGTTAGAAGTTCCAGTATTCTTGACTAGCTGCCCTAAGCTGTAGCTTTTATAGGAATTAGGTGAAAGTTAAAGCAATGTCAACAATAGGCTCTTCAGAGGGATTGGAGGTGTGATAGATCTTCATTCTTAAAAATTTATGGATTTAAGATGTTTCATTTAAAACAGTGGGCTCCTTTAGGTACACTTACCAAAATGAGTTTTCTTAGTTCTTTCAGATTCACCACTAAGAAAAGTATGATGTATTTCAACAACTTTGCAAACAACTTTGATTCGTGCAGGTCTTATTTTTGAGGTAAATTCTGCCCATCTCGTGAGTTTCCTAATTCTCTTTTGCTTATAGATACCCAAGAGAGCACGGGGGGCTCTTCCTTATTACTTTTTCTTTTTTTTTCCACTATATTCCATGTGGGCTATTCTCTTCCCACCGGAAAGAAAACATGGCCTATGAATATATAGATAGTCTATAAAGCATACAACAAGTTTTCAAGTAACTTTGAGCTTTGCTATTAAAATCCAGAGTGAAAGATTCCAAGCTTTTCCTTCACAGTTCATAAAGAAGTTAAAGCATTGAAGGATCATGTTAATAAAAGGTATTCCAGCAGATTTTCTGCATTCAAAAATACCTTCCTGAAAGATATTTGAGTAACACGTGGCATAACAGTTCTCATGCCTAACGACTTGCAGCTCTGGCCCTTACAGGGGCAGAATAATAGGCAAAAAGAACTGGCGTATTCTCAGACGATGGATCATGTCTTTCCTGAACTAACTTCAAGCACGTTGGCAGGAAACAATGATAAAGATACCATCTCCTGTAGATACTCTTTTTTTTATGTATGTGACTCATAGCCCTATTGTATTTAAAACCTACAGAAATGCAACTTGACAATATGCTAGAAGATGTTGAAATCTCTGGAAGTGCTCTTGATGAAGAAGCAATTTCAACAGGTAAGACTAAAAGTAGGAGAAATGACTTCTGTATGCTAGATGTAGAGCCTGCACTGCAGAGCTCAGCACTACCTAAATTTGAGGTAACATGGTGTTGAAATGCTAGATGCTACGACGCTGTAGATCACCTATTTGTGGGAAGAGTTAATGCTGAAGGATAACGTATGCAAAGCTAGTTGTGAAATGGGAACTTGTGCATTCGAGACAGAGTAGTGATATGTTCAGAAGTGTCCTCCTCTGTGGCAATGTGGCTAACAATTCTCGTTTTGTAGTAAATATAAGGTGTAGCTGGGATTGCCCACCTCATGTGGACAACCCGCTTGATGCAATACCTGCCCAGTACTGGTAGGTTTTGGTACTATACTCAGTTTGAAGGGAATAAGCTGCTGCTTTCAGACCTGGAAAAGCATCCTGATCACATTCAGAGTGAGCACTCTATCCCTGCTGTAGAGTTTGGTCTGTTGCAGACATTTAACATTTATTTTGCCTCATGGAGAGAAAAGCAAAAGAAGCAATTTTTATAGCCAAAGGGTAGTGGGGGAAACCTCAATGCTGAGCTTTGCTCTACGAGGCACCATAACCACAGTGGTGCTTGTTTGAACACTGGGCATGGCGGCAACAGTTTTAAATCCCTTTGGTCTTTGGAAGTGTTCTGGGAGCAGCTGCATCTGTCCTACAGGACTAGAAAAAAACCTGCATCATCATGTAATTGGGCAGAACAACAGTCATTCATTTATCATCCTGTCCTTTTACTCTGCTCATCAGGGTATGTTTATTATGCTGTGGAACCAGGGCTACCTATGCAATGTGTATGGAACCAGCAGTGATGTGATAGATTTGCTGAGCAGGTAAGTGGTGCCAGCTCTAATGGTGATGGTAGAAATCCACATTCCAGCACCAGGAAAGCTGCTTTCTTCCAGAAATGAAGTGCATCCCCTTTCACTTTGGAAAGCATCTCAGATGGGCATCCCTGACAAGCTGACATCCGCCTACAGTGAAGAGCTCCTCTAATGCCTTTCTAAGTGTTTACACAGATTTCCAGAGCAACTGCAGAAGTCATGTGAGGATGGGTCTGTCTCATCCTCTTAGCTATGTGTGAACAGTCCCTGTTTTGACAGGCTTGCTGCGTGTGTCTTCGCAGTTCCCAGTAAGGCTCCCAGGTCTCCTGCCAAAGATGCAGTGATAAGTACGTCATTGTGACTTGGCCGAGCGATGACTGATGGGCTGGATGAGTAATATGGAAAGGGGCTGCTCTTCACATATGTTGACTTCTGTCTTAGAAAGTGAATGTGCTCTAAATTAAGATGTTTCTATATTAACATCCTGGTTTAGCTCAGTGCCTGAACAAGTTTTTGTAGCAGGAGCTCTGAATTATCTGATACAATGGGGATGTTTTGAACTGAAGAGTTCCTCTGGTAGTAGAAGTAGTAGTAGTAATAATAATAATAATGATAGCATATTTTATCTCATAGCGCTACTTTACTCTTCATTTCCTGAGCCTTATGTAGGTTTACCTGTTCATCCTAAATTAACTCATACAACTTTTTTTAGGCTTTTTGGTTTGGTCTTTGTTTTCCTGCTTATTTTTAAAATTCCATTTCTGGGATTGTCATCCGTTAGGCAGATGTTCTCCAAGTGATTTAAAGAATCCATTTTGTAGAAAATTTTGCAAAATTTATCCCTGGGTAGGATCTGAGTTGCACTTCATGATCTGTTTGCTTAGTTTAGTTCTAAATCATAACCCTCCCATGGATAAAAATCTACATGCTCTGTCTCAATCTATATTTTGTCTCTTACAAAATTGTTGTTTGGACTTTTTCCAAATCCAAAGCTGATCTCTGTGGGTTTGTTTTGTTTGTTTTTTTTTTTAATTCTCAACTATTTGGCTGCAAAGATTATGCTGTAACTTGGCAAATGTATTTTTTACTTCCCATACATTTTCCTGCAGCTCATCCAGTGTCATTATTTTTTGAAATATGCTAGTATTCCCAAATCCATAGTGCTCCTGTGTGAGCAATTGTGATTATGAGGCTTTGCGTATTGAACTTGACTATTAAATTGCCTGCTGGATGAGAACTGTTCTGCATACTGGAATGGATTTAACTAGCTCTTCTTGTTTCCACTGTCTTGAAGGAGGATCCCTCTCTGTAGTGGCTGTCATCGATATGAAAGAGGAAAAACTTATCTGATGTGCATCCGTGGGAGTGTGGTACAGTTTCTCTGGAGTGACCCAGAGCCAACAAGCCCTGTCTAGGTTTGAATTATTCCTACAGCATAATTCATTGTCTATTTGACATTGTGTCAGTCTCTCTCAAGAGCTAGTAATGATTCACGTTGTTTGAACTTTATATGTTCATATGGTTAGTTCTCGTTTACAAAAAATGCTCTTCTATTGTGACAGAATGTGTTTGATTAGAAAAAGTTCCTAGAGCAGGGGCTATTGCAATGATAAAAATACTGTTTTGTTGTGACTCTTTTGTACTTTCAATGAATAAAATCTTTGACATGTTTACCTTAACATGACTTATATTAAATATATTATCAGTTTTATCAGACAAATCAGACAAGTTAATAACATGTCATTTCTCTCATGAGGCTGCAGCAGATGTCTGTGTGCCTTAGCAATGCCCAGCTCTTTTGCACACAACCTGAATATCTGAAAGGCAGGAGACTTGCATGGACTAAGGAAGAGCTGGTAACTATTAGGGAGAGAAACCAATTTCTTCTTGGCAAGTAGCTACAAATGTTTTCTTGGGCTGCAGAGAGGCATTGAGCCTTAAAAGTCTACAAGGAGGTGGTCAGAGGGACGAGTCAGTGAAGGTGTGGAGGCAGGAGTGCATTTGGGTTGTCCAGACAGGTATACCTGCAGTTAGTTATGGAACAAGCCAGGCTGAAACTTCTTACACCAAGGAGGGGCTCAGTCTGTTGTGGCAAAGGGGAAGAGGTGCAAGGGGAAAGTCTATTGTTATGGTAGACAAAAGTAAGAGTCTAATGGGCTAGTTAAATCATTTGCAGAATGGTGATTAAAAAAAAAAAGTGATGAATATATGTTCTGTGGAAAGCCCCTTAAGTACAGGTATGTGAAAGCTGTTCTTATTCCATGTTGTTATCTGAGCTTGAAGACTCTTAACAGAGATGCCTCCCAGCTCTTTTGGATCATCCTGGAACTGGCTTTATTTTATAGGAATAAAAAGAAATACAAAGGCAAACTTGTCAGATGTGGCTATATGTTTCATTTTTGGTATGTCCAGATATATTAACTGATTCCTTATTTTGTTAAAATGCAGATCTTTAGCAACTATATCTAGCAAGAAGAACCAGTATCTCAGATTGTGTGAGTAAAAAAACGGTACATACAATGAAGCGTGTTAGCTGTAATACTGCATATAAGTGAGGGATAACTCCTAGTAAAGTGAAACACTTCAATTTTAAAGCTAGTTAACTGGGGACGGCAACCTTTTCTGATACAGTGTTAGATGTATCAGAAGAGTCCGTGTTATATGCTTTCTCTTTATGAAATCCATCCTTCTGCAAGAATATATTTCAGATTACAGAATCCCATGAATGTGGGGTTGGGAAACAAGAGCAAAACAAAGCAAAAAACTCAGAAGGTTGCCCAGTCTAATTAGGACAGCTTATGATAGAGGACTGCACAAATATCCTTGTAGCACCCGATCCATTACTAGTTTCTTGGTAACACGCTGGGCTAAGTAATCCATCTCAATGGCTATTATGCTTATAGTTATAGCTGATCAAAGGTCTTTCCTGCAAAGAAGCTGACATCTTTTTGCTTGATGTCAGCGGTATAGGAAATAGTTGTTCACTGTTCCTTTAACTGCCTCTATTGGAAGACTGTTGCTATGACTTCTGTCCTTTCCCTTCTCCCTGAATTGATCTTCCTTTCTCTAAAATATTTTCTTGGCCTGTAGTATGACTTCATGAACCTCCTTTTGTTCTTTCTCATACCCTCTGGATACTTTTGATTTTGTCTATGTCTTTTGTTTAACTGTGATATTGAAACAGACTAAAACATTCACGTCCATGTAAAAGGAATAAATACTGTAGTATTTGATCCCTGGACTCTTGGATGAATTTCTGCTTAGTTGCTATTTAGTATTTCTGTGCTTTCTGCTCTTTTCTAAGATTAAACAATCCTTTTCCGGATTAAACAAAAGGGAAATGAGAATATTGCCAAAACTTAAGTATTTTAACAGAAGGAATTACATTATTTCAGTCAGAAAATAATTGTAGCAGAGGAAACTGTGTACAAAGTATACCGTTTTCCTGGTATAAGGTATATACACCTTTTTCCAGGTGTGTATATATATATTACTTTTAATGCCTCTTGAATGAACCTGTAGTTATTGCTGAGTGAATTTCTATAATAATCCTTAAAGATGTTTGAGTAATAAAAACACCAACACAACCGTGCACAACATCTGACCAACTCCTCTGGCTGGACCCTGAGTATCCTTCAGGCTCTTCTGTAAGAGGTAGTCAGTTTGTGCAGTTGCACTATCATGGCTAGCCCTGTACTACAAAACTCTGTATGGGCTCTAGACTTCTCCAAATTTCCTTAATACATCTGCATATGTATCTGGCTAGCAGTACTTGCTACCTTAAAAAAAAAAGAGTAAACAAGTAGAACAATGAAAGTGCCGAACTGGACGAACTCTGCAGATGTGACAACAACGTGTCGATAAAACGCTGAGTACTGTCCCCAGCAGCAAGGTAGGGAAGTGGGAAGTGTGATGGAGGCTGGGGTGGGTCTCGCTTCACTAAAAATTGCAAGAGTATCAAAATCACTAAAAACCCGATACCTTTGCAAAACTTGTCTTGCTGGTGGTGCGAAGATCAGATACTCTTATGGATCTCACCAGAAGGTTCTAGAAGGACCACCTCATAAGTATGACCATGGCACAGTCACATACGTCTGCCCTAAGGGTATAAAGGTCAGAGTCTATCATTGATGAGCTGAGCAGGGACCGTGCACAACATCTGACCAAGTCCTCTGGCTGGACCCTGAGTATCCTT
>NW_010581348.1:11306-79863 GCF_000705375.1 Tinamus guttatus
TCGGTTCCCAGCCTGTACTGGTGTCTGGGGTTATTCCTCCCCAGGTGCAGGACCTTGCACTTGGCCTTGTTGAATTGCATGAGGTTTTTCACCGCCCAGTTGTCCAGTCCGTCCAGGTCCCTCTGGATGGCAGCACAGCCCTCTGGGGTATCAGCTGCTCCTCCCAGTTTCATATTATCAGCAAACTATGCTTCTTTTGGCTCAGATCATGAAGCAGCGGCAGAGCCAGACCTTCATTCAAGAGGGCTCACTGTTAATCAGCCTCTAGTAGAGCTCACACAACACACAGGCAGAGAGTGTCCAAATCTGTCCTTAAGAGGTCACCCAAATCCAGCTGACAAGTTCTCCTGATCCTCCTTTCCCCATCTTTACAGAGGGGCAGGTCCTCAAGGGACCTTACCGCTCCCCCCAACTTCTCAACAATAATCACAAATGTTTCAGAAACTGCTCTGGCTAGTTTCTTAAGTATTGTGGCAGGATTCCATCAGGCCCTCTCAACTTCAGTATATCTTTTTTTTTTTCCCTCCCTGTATATATTCCTTAACCTGTTACTTCCCTGTTCTGGGCTACACTTCGCTTCTTGTAAGAAGCCTGTTATTGATTTTTTTTTCTCTAGAACTTTCCAGACTGTTATATTTGGTATGACTTTATGTGTTCCGAAGTACCACGTTATTTTTTTAAGTATTTTTTGCTGCAATTTAGATTATGAACTGAATGAACAGACACAGAGCACCTTACAAGCTTAAGCCCTTTTTTTGTTGCTTTTTAAATTATGTTGAACACACTAGCACTCTGTCATTATATGTTAGCATATAACCCTAAAAAGTTGTATGTGAGGCTCTTTCGGACTTTTGGAAAGTTAGATTATATACAAATCTAGTATACATGCGCCAAGTCTATACAATGAGAAAAGCACAAGACTTTTTTTTTGTAAAATAATAATAATAATAAAATAAATAAAAAATAAAAAAAATCTGAAAATAGTTCAACAGAAAAATCATTTTATTTCATTGTGGTTGCAGCTCTCCATCTTAGCCTGTAATCTGAGAATAGAGTGAATGAAGAGCCTCATTTACTTCAGGAAAACTGGAAGAACCAAAAGAGTGTGTCTGTGTATATATCTACACTGTATTTTACACTATCACTGTAAAATAAGTATATTTGTAGTAACAGAATAGAAGAAATAAACATCCTGTAGTTTCTTATGTGCAAAATGGAAGGTTGCACTGATGAAGGATCAGTACTATAATGGGGAAGAAATACAAGGTTTTCATGTTCTGCTTTCCCCTCATTTTTGAGGGGGATTTAGAAGAATGTTATTTTGTTTGCACTCTGCATAGTGTTTTGGATGACGTAGCTGTTAAAAGAAAAAAAAAAGGATCTTCAAAGCAACTGGTTGATTTCATTTTTAAAAACCTGCTAATTTTATTCTGAACAGATGTGGCTTTCTTATTTAGGGCTTGATTTAGCAGAAATCTTCTTCTTGGAAATAACAAGGTTGCCGCATGCTGACTAACCTTTGGAGAAATCTCCAAAAGGCAGAGAAGAGAGAATCTGCCTTCCATAAGCTGACATTACCTCTAATCTGACTGTGCAGCATATTAAGAAAATGTAAAAATGATTTAAGTGTCCCTAAGGTTGACTTAGGCAAATCACAAAATAATAGCACAAAAGTACTCTTTTCTTAGAGACATGATCTTTCAGAGATGACTCAGAAACTGGGTGGTGTAGAAATAAGCCTTAAAATTTGCAGACATCAGTAAGGTTAAAAAGTGTTTCAGCGATTTGATCTTTAGGGCAAAGACCTCTCTGCTTTCCGGATAAAAAAAAAAAAAAAGAGAAAAAAAAGAAAAAAGACCCACAGCATCTGAGGAGCCGCACTGCCTTCCCCAAACATCAGCAGCAAGAAAACTGCATTTAGAAAAGTGTGCTTCATCTATCACATGTTTCCTAACTTCATATTCATATTCAGTTTATTTTTAGTTTCCAATATTTTATAGATGGTACTAAATTATCCTAGCTATCCTCTTCCACAATATTTGTCACTCACGACAGAAAACAAAAGAAGTTCTAAACACGTCACTGCCACTTATTTCCTAGGGCCTGGAGCATTTAACAAGCCTGTGACACCTGGATAATTTCTTGAGGCATGAAAAGTGAGGTGTAAAGATGGAAAGTAAATACGCTCATTACTAGCTTGTCTGGGGAAAATGCACAGCTAGGGAAACGCAGCTGGGTTAAGTTGCCTGGGAAGGAAGCAGGCTCGGGGCACAAGCCTGAGAAACCAGCAGCTTGCAGCATGCACGGGAGAGCAGATCTGCGAGCTAAGCAGGAAGAGACGCGACCTGCCGTTGAAGGGCAATATGTAATGTGTCAAGTGAACAATTTGAAGCTAACAATCAAATGAGTACTTGCACCAAAATGTACTCACAATTACTGGCTACTTCAGTAAGCTATCAAATGTGGAAAATAAATTCCCCGCTGTGTCTCCTCCTGTTATTTTTTTTCCTTCAATCTGTATGGCTTCTGTGAGGATGAATTGTTATCACTTTGATTATTCTGACAGTAACCCATGGAAAGAGAGGTGGACTCACCATGCTTTCTGAAGTAGTTGCCAAGAGGTTGAAGTTAGCAGATCCAGAATAACTTTTTCACTTAAGAGTTACTACTGTTCTGAATCCTCATGAAGGCAAAATGCTTCTTGAATTTTCAAACAGAAATACAGAATAAAATACATGAATTCTCTGTATATTCTAGGCACAGGAACTGGCATATGCCTAGATGCCAATGTGTACAGAGGTACAAGTGTCGCACTAAATATTTCGCACAAAAACTCACTGTGACATTAATAAGCTGTTTATACATTACCTTTTTCATTAATGCACTTTTAAAATAATGGAGACTTTGAGAAAATATTTTGCTTAGACCTGCAGAGCGCATCTCACTAAAGAGTCATGGCTTCCCTGTTTCACAGCTTTCTTGGTTAAGTACCAAGGAACTTTTTACAAAACATACTCATATACACCAATAAATAATGCTGTTCTTGCATTCTGTTGCTTTCTCTCTTACTACGTATTATACACGCATATTTCTATCCTATGTTAACAGTGAAGACTGACAAAGCATTATGTTGTTTTACTAAGGCATGGTTGCCATTTAAAGGTATTGCGAGCCTTGCCTGCATAAAAAGTTAATTTTGCAGCTATAAGAATTAGTTTTGCAGCAGTAAGTGTATAAATCTATACTCCAGATGAGAAGGGGAAAAAAAATACAACACTTACACATCATACTTGCAGTACAGCACAGATAAGTTTCAGCAGAGTTAGAGAATTACCTCAAGAGTAACTCAAACGAGAATCTTGGTAAAAGCCACCGCTCTGCAACATGAGGACCTGCATCTGCACTGCAACACACTCCTCTTGCCGGTGTAACAGACACTGTACAGAAGGTCGCCTGAACACTGCTAACTGTTATGTAAGCCTGAAGAGTTGAGTGGAAGGTATTTTACTAAAAAGCACAAGGAAGAGAATAATATCAAGTATCTCCTGTGGTGGACTTAGAGCAGGTAGCTCATAAATGCCTTGTGACAGAAGCAAATTCCACAGTAATTTAAGAAAGGAGCAACGTCTTGAGTTGCCAAAATGATACAAAAGCACCCTTCCAAGTCACTCTAGTGTGACCTATGTATTCATCACCTTCCCTGGCAAAAAGGTAGGATCTGCCAGTGACACTACCAAGGTGGCAACTTCACAGTTTATTTTGATGAGATGTCAAACCAGAACACCTTTCCACTGTGTGAGACTGGGCTGTCTTCCATAACTGCCTGCTGCATTTTCAGCAAAAACAGTCACTCCGAAGACATACAATGTAAGTCATTTGATTGACTAATGTGCATGTCCTGAAATAAGGGTTTTTTAAAATAGTGGTTATTCAGGCCTAATATAAGGATCCTGGCCTGAGACTCACCATGCTGGTTTACTCTGTTTCTTGTACTGAGCATTATCGGAGGGATCTGCTCCTGTGTCCTGCTTCACCCTGGGCAGAGGGAGAGGGCTGTGGTAACAGCGCTGATATCATTCTCTATGGGGAAACATTCCACAGGACTGTTTTCATAGTGCATGAACTTGTTTTTCCATTTAGTGCACTACTTAACAAAAACATGTTTGAATGGACACTCCCTGCTGTGTCAAAAGGTTGGAAAGTCCAGAGTCAGGCACAATTTGTAAAAGTTGCATTTATCTCTATTTTTTTGCGTGTTTTTAACCCCCTTAAAAAGAATTGACCCATGTATGCCTCCTTCCACAATAGGCTCAATGTGTGGATGTGTTACTTCTCAATACATCATTATGGTCTCAGTTTTTTGTAATTCAAACACAAAATATTTTCCATAAGAAAAATGCCTTTTCTGCATAGAAACATTGCAAATGATTTGGTCTCTACATAAGAAATATTTTAAAATTCCCTAAACTGCAGCTGTGTAATGACCTGCTACCTGTCCTTCAGTTTGAAGGATGGCATTTGTAACACACTAGACACACACCTGATTGATATCAACCTCAGTGAGATTCAGAGTTAGATCTTTTCCTTAAGGCAGACTTAACTGAAATAATTCTGCTATCATTGTGAAATCCCTCAGATGAGCCATCCTTTCTTGAATCATTGGATTCACGGAGGCTTTTAATTTTACATTTTGTTACCTATGCTAATAAGTTATACTTTTGGTTCTTTTTTCATTCAATGACTTCAAGAGTGGGACTTCCTTTTTTTGTAAATTATATTAAATGTAAATTCATTGTCTTTTTTTTGAATTATTAGATCTGAATTTGGTGATAAAAATCAGGAAGAAAGCTACATCATATTATGCTTTGCACAGAAATCATACAATTCAGAATCTGTTCACTGGGATTACTATGTTGATTCAAATGTGCCTTAGTTGACATTTAGTCAAAAGTGTAAGGTGCTTTTTTTTTCCCCGCTGGGCAGGGAGTAAGAGATTTAAACACTAAAACGATTGTCACAACCTCACTACTTCTTAATGATGCACTGGACAAAAATACCAAGAAGTGTTATACGTTTCCATGGATTGTACATTTCTGAAGTGTATTATTTGTATCACATCTGGAAAGAATACCTCATTTTATGAATTCATTAAAAACACAGATATGTTTTACAGCAGTCATTTTTCATGCAAGTCTTCTGTTTGTAGTAAAACAATTGAAGAAGTAGAAGCTTCATGGTATTTCTGTAGTGATAAGCAAGGAGGCTGTTAAGCCTTGAGTGCTAAGTGACTTATGCTTAAAGTGACTAACTTCTAGCTTTGAAATAGTTTTAAAAGAAAAAAGAAAAAGCAAAGTTCAAATATTTTTCTGTCTCTCAGTGCGTATGATTTCTATTTTAGTTGTAGGGGACTGTCTACCAATCATTGTACTTACAGCAAACAGTCAAAACAATCACGCTCAGGTAATAAAGAACCTATTTAGAAAATAAGGAACATCCACTTGAACAGTATTTAAAGGGCAAGATTAGCAACTTTGGAAGTAACTTACCTTTTGTCTTCTCTAATAGCCTTAGCAATGAAATCAAGAACAGCAGGGTTGTATTTTCTTCAAATTTAAAGGTGTTTATTGCTTCCTGTTCTTTTTTAAAAAATGGAGAATGTATTAAGCACAAATTGCTACTTTTAGTTGCCATCAGTATAATTCTTCAGTAAATGATTACTCCTCAAAATGACTGATTTAAGGCTCAACTTACTATTGATCCTTCTGTGCTCTACTTCCCTAGAGCTTCCCAGCAGCCTCCCCTCAATTCTCAGCTCGGGCCCAATGCCCCAGCACAGCAACAACTGCACCTTGCACCCATGCCAGCAATCAAGCTGTGCGGGGAACAAGCTGGTGGCAATCAGTCTCCTTGGGAACTAAAAGCCTGAAGGTGAAAGAAGGCCCTTGTCTGGATTAAGGGCTTTTTAAATGGGAAGGAGAGGTGTAATACTAGCTATCTATAGTGAGCTCCCTGAAGAAGACCAACTAACTGTTATTACCTGTGCTGTTCAGTATATTTACAGATAACTTGGGAAAACACATAACTTATGAAATGACACCATTGTTGACACAAAATTGATCTGGACAATGAAAACGGACTACGAAAGTTGTGGTAAGACTGTGTAGTATTGAACATCACCTCTGCCAAAATGCAACATCAATAAAAGAAAAACAATAAAGGGGGAAAAAATAACCCCAAATGCATATACTATTACAGCAGCTACAGTTCCACTCAGGAAACAGATTCTAGACTCCGTTTCAGAAAATGTAAGGTTCATAGTTCATTGACTCTGATGTCTGCCATGTATTTTGATTTGATTTATGCCTTTATCAAGAAAGGCACCAAGAGCTTTTGTGTTTGGTTTGATGCAGCTGACCAGACAGTAAATAAAAGTCTTCCTAGCTAAACCCATATTTACAGCCCCTGGTCTTAAAATCTTAAGATAAATCTAAAGGCTTTATTCACCCTACCATTATTTTGTTATATTCAAGAAAAAAGAAAGATGAATCCTTACCACTTTGTGCGGCCTTCATTTCTCCAGAGTTGCACCTTTTCTATCTCTGCAAGAAAGACAATTACTTTATAGGTCAGGTATGCACATTCACAGTTAAGTCACTGTTCTCCTTCGGGTTGTCCACTGCACTCATAATCTTACAATAGTTTGTTAATTCTGGACCAGTTTGCTATTTTACACCGAAACAAGTAATTTTCTCTTAAACTGTTTCAGCATAAATTTTGTCTAAATTAATAAAATTAGTTTATGTTTAATGGAAGTAAAAACTCATTTTTTTTTTCTTTTTTGCGGGGAGGGGTCTTGATTTTTGCTTGTTTTTTTTTTTTCTACTCTGGAGTACTGCAGAGGGATCTAATCTGCCTCACGTGTTTGAGCAAGAGAAAGAAAAAGTTTGTTCCATCTTGCTTCTAAAAGTAGTAGGCTCTGGGGAATAGCATGCTCAGCAATACTGGAAACCTAGGAAAACTTAGAAGCCAGGTGATATTTGGGAAGGGACTAAAGGGAGAAGCTGGCATATGTGAGGGTGTGTAGCTAAAACAGAGTGCCTTCTATGGATGAGATATATTAATGTTTTTAAGGCATTTGCTTCCCCACTCTCTATTCGTGCTTTTGTTTCTACTTTATTGATTTGGTTTTCTCTTTCGTACCACACCTTACTTAGAATAATTTACAGCTATTTAAAGTAATTACAAAAATCATGAAACTACAACTGTCTGTGGAAAATGACAACCGAAAGAACTTAAATGCCTGCAGCAATACTGCAGACACAAAATGATCATGTTAGAAAGCAGCACTTTCAAAATCATTATTTTGTTATGCTTAAAGGCAGAGACAGAAACACCAAGATATTTTACAAACTTTAAAAGGTCTAAGCTGATTCATAAGGCCCCTGAATCTAAACAGATTTTAGCAAAGGAACAGTGTACAAAGAAAAGCAAATATTGTTAGATCTGTCAGTATATCTACAGTAAATAAACAAAGAAACCCAAGCCCACTCTTACAAAACCCAAAATATAAAATAGTGGGTTTTTTTTTCTATTCTATCCACAAAGTTAACTGTAGCACTGTTGCAAACAGCATAGCTAGTAAAATAACAGTTCTTAAATTTCCACCATAATAGTGAAAGCACTGTGAGCTATAAAATTACATCCCTAAGATATGCCTTGTAAAGACAAAAAAGATAATAAAAAGGCATAAAATTACAGCTAGCTTGGGAATTTAATATACAATAGTGTTTCTTTTACAATTGCAATGCAAAAGAGGGTACTAAGTATATTGTGGAAGCTTTAAATAAAAACTTGAGCTAAAACAGAATTGGATATTTGCAACAGGGTTGTTTTTTGTTTTTGTTTTCAAATGTGGTGGTAAAGCTGCTTTTGAGTTACTTTGGAGTTATTATATAAACAGGAAGGACAACTGATAGTTTAAGGTTGAAAAGGTTTTTATATTTTATCTAAATAAAAAGGTGAAGAAAGCAGGAATATAGAAGATGATGTCTACTGCTGAGACTCTCGTGTTATCTTATATGATGCTTCAATCTTAATTCTTGCATGCTGTGTGATGAAAAGCATTTTATGCTAATACAGGTTGTGATTTTGGAAAGAGAACTTTGGTCCTTGGTTACTATCTACATTGCTTTATAAAGCCATTTTCAATGACTTGAACAAACCTGAAAATTTTAGTCTATCAATCTCAGCTGCAAAGCAGTACCAACTATAGCATCTCTCCATTTTTTTTTTTTTTTGCTATTCATTCTAGTATATTTGAACTTGGCAGTCTTCAACTTGGGCTTCTTATTCTGCGTGTTTTGTGGCTAACATATTTCCTGTGATTTATTTGGACATCTAATGCTAACTTAGGATAAATTATGTTCAAATTGTGTGTGATTTGATTTAAAAAAACTGCACTAAGATTTATTTCTACTGAATTTTTATTTTGCAGTATCATAAATTTTATCTTGATTTAGTTGTTTACAGATATTGTAGGTGGCCTACTTTAAATCACGCTACTCAATCACTTTGGTATCATATGTTTGAAAAATCTCATTAAAACATGCATTCGATCACTGAGAGTTGACTTAACTGTAACCTCAGTTTGCTGCTGCTAAAAGACCCATCTCTCTTGTCCTCCAGAATGTACCAGTAGACATAGGCCACTGAAGAGTACTGGTTTAGAAGGGAAGGGAAATTTCTATTGCTACTGTGTGTACTACATCTGTATATCTGTTTCATAGCCCAGTTGCTGATTCAGCACAAACATTGAGGTGATATTCATACTATGAAAACTGCTATAACATAGCAAATGCATGTTGTGACGAGCCGGATATAAATGATATTCCTTCCATGGGATAGAATCTGAACTGCTCAATCATTACTGTAAGCCATACAGCTTTAACAATTAAAAGAATTTCTCCTTTTGACTCAAATGAGCAGATCTTTGCTTTTTAAGTAGAAAGACCAGGGACCCCTCTCCTCAATTTTACATGAGCATAATAGCAAATCAGGGAGAATTTTGGTAATCAAAAATCCATAGACATAATACAAATTAAGCAGCAGACTTTAGCTCCTCAATATTTCTTCTTAATGCAGAGCCCCGTTCGGAGATGAAAATCTGTAGATCTTTGTTTTCTCAGAATGACAGGAAGCTCTTTTCCAGGCCTCAGCTTACTGTTCCCTGTATTCAGAAGAGTTATTTTATATTCCTCCTCCAAACAAAAATGCTGTTTTATTTAAAACTCTCTGTGCAGCTGAAAAGGATAAGCACCTCTGGAGCTGGCCTGGGGATGACAGGAATGAACAGCTCCCAGGCAGCCCTAGCGGCTCCGAGGCCTCTTGAGAAATCCTGCCTAGTCAAAGGGTGCATTGCCGAGAAGCACGAAGCAAGATGGATTTGTCTCCCCCGCTTGCTTACTGGCTGCATACAGTAGCAGTCACTTTGGGGGGGGCTTGTCATCCACCTTAACAGTGCCATCAACAGGTGGTAGGCATGACTCTGTGCACTCTCTACTTTTTGAACTGCAGCAGAATGGATTTTCCATCATATTATTAAATGCGAGTGAGAAATACATCAGGAATAGATTTGTCTCATAATGACATTCCCAAAAGTGTGGTTTTTTTTCCAGACAAGCCAGATTATGCTGCTTTCTGTTTTAATATTTCACTGAGATTGAATGATTCACAGGTGAGATAGTTTCAGGTTGTTCAGTACTAGAATTAACTTCAAATTCTTCTGTATTCTCCAGCTAAAGCAGTCTCTTACTTTGAACTGGAATTTCAGATCCCAGCTTCAGTGGTAGAATGGTTGTGGTTGAAAGCTCTCAAAAATAAATGTAGAAAGCGACACAAGACCACATCTTTTCCAATCCAAGCACAATCTGTCACAAATATCAAGTGTCGTGGGAAATTAAGCAGACAGGAAGGTAGCAGGAGGCTGCAGCTTCTTCATTACATGCAAAGTTAGCTGAAATATGTATTTTCAACACGTTATAAACAAAGCAAGCCTGTGAAGACTTATGATTGAGAAAAAAAATAATAGTTTGGGATACCTTTATTCTGATAAATGAATTCAGAAATATAATCCAGAATGTGTACAGGAATTAAATTCCGTAGATAAATGGGATTTCCTATTTAAGCTCCTGACTTGTAAATTTTAGGAGCCAGTTTTATGGCTAACGTGTCACCAGTGATTTATTTTAGTAAATTTTAGGAGTTAGTCCAGGAAAACACCTAGGTACTGAATGCAACTTGAAGTGCTATTAAAAACAGTCATTTCAATAGCAACCCTCAAATATTTGAAGTTACACTCACAATATAATGCTTTTAAGGATCATGATATTATGTAACCATTTCTGAAGCAACAGATTAGATTTCTAAATACATAACCTCCTGCTGCTTTGTTTTCCTACCTTTGTGTGTGTATTATTTTCCTTTCAAGCAATGCTTTCACCCCCTCCTCTTTGTGCCCATTTCTCTATCCTTCTTTTTCATTTGTGACATGGATGTTCTTATAGTGGACACACAAATAAAAGGTAATTTTGCTGGTAACTACCTTTTAGCAAGTGCGTGTAACAGCAGTAGTTAAGATATGATGGCATGGGATAGGGTGGGTAACAGAAATACAAGAATTCTAGGTAGCCTGCATGCATTTGTGAGTATTTTTGAAGATGTGCTTTAAAAATGATTAAATGCTTTTAACATTTATAGTTGCTTTTGACCATCTATTCAATACAGTGACTACAAAGTCCTCTTCTGATGCAAGGTAATTCTATATATATAGAAAAGGTAGTAATAATTGGGCAATAGTTTTCCTCTATTTAAACCTTCATGTGTCCTGGCTTACTGACTTTTAGATTAGTGCAGGTCTGGAGAGCAAGTGGAAGATCTGCTATCTAAATGAAGTATAGTCAGTCAGTGAACCAATGAAATTGGAATCTTTATCTTTGACATTTCAAAATGTAACAACTGCATATTCCTTGAAATTTGTCATTCCAGTGCTTTATTCTTTTCATCCTATCTAGAGAATAGTATCAGAAAATAAAAATAGCTTCTTGTGTCACCTTTTCCTGAGGAGCCCTTTCAAGAGGGGAATATAATACCAGAGCCAGTAAGAAAACCTGAAATAATTATGTGATAGAAAGTTAGCTAAATATAGAAAGTTTTCAACAAATTGTGACCAGCAAAAAGTGAATAAAGGCTGTTTAAACAGGTGTTCCATAGAGCAGTCTATTGTCCCACTTAAACAATTTCTCCCACCAAAAACACAGATATGCACAATTATAAAAACTTAAGCACTGCACTATCTAGCAAAAATGAATATTTTTTTCTTCTTTAACTTTTCATTTGGCAACTTTTGCAAGAATTACATACATCAGGTTATAATTAAGCACCTCTTGGCACTGGCTCAGTCCTTTCTTGGTAGGTGGCATTTATCTTAATGCTATCCTTACTGAGCAGATGCCTCTGTCATTCACTCTCATTAGGTTATCTGCAGAGATAACCCAATACAAGAGTATGCAAATTACATAAGTCCAAATTAAAAGGAGTTTATGGTAATTTTAATACTTTTCAATAATTTTTTCATAGGAGGAAAGATCGTTTTCTGAAAATAACTCTGGACCTCAGCACTTTAGTGCAGCAATAGCGTTAAGAAGTCCTTGAGAAGCCTTTGGAGAAAGGGCTGCCGTTCGCAGCACAGGCCTGTGGCAGCCTGGAGACCGCCACGCGCAGGCCGACACCATCGTCACGCTACACTAGGGAGCACCAGCCTCACTGACCTCATCCACAGGGGTTTAAGGAGCCTGGATAACTGTGAAATATTGTGACAAAATATAAAACTAGCTATGAAGATGAACACAACTTAATTAGAGCATCTGAAAAGAGTTAGTATATATGAAATGATTCACTACAGTGTAATTATATTTTGTGGACAAATACATTAGCAATTCTCAAAAATGTGCCGTTATCGAAGAAAATATTCTTCTCGAGTATATTATTGCAGGCCAGAATACAAAGAAAACAAAGGACAAGTTAATAAAGCAGTATGGAACAATAAACACCAGTCTCAAACTACCTAAAATGAAGCTATACTGTATTCAGCCTCTACTGCAAAAATGCTTCCTTGAAATAGGATGACAAATGAATACATAGCATAAAACTAAAATGAATATGTGTAGAATCAGTACTGGACACTGTTTACTAAAATCTCCCAATTACAGAAATACCATAAAAGAAAGCACTGAAGTATTGAAAAATGGGAATGGTGCTCAATACAAAGAGAACACTAAGATTTAGGAAAGTTTGCAGATGGAAAAATTGAACACTAAATAAAGTAGTAAAATTTTATGTTTAAAAAAATAACCTGGAAGAAAGCAGTAACCCCAGATATGAGGTTAATTTAACACAGCTGCTTTTCTCAACTTGAGTGCATACCAAAGTAAAATTGAATGAAAATATTTAATGGCATGGTAGCTACCATCTCAGTCCATAAAAGAATTTAGGGGAAAATCTCTTAAGTAGGACCAATATTTCTCTGACTGGGAATGAAGACAGCCAAAAAAAAAAAAGAAGTTAAATTAAAAATGAAGAAAATGTATAAAATATTAATTTTAGGTAAAGAAATTGCTATCACAGAACTGATTTTTTAAAAAAAGTTATAAAAGTATGCTACAAGTTAATAAAATTACTAGAGCTAAGACAAATGCAAGTCAAATTTATGTTGGTTTTCATCTGGCAAGAATAAGAAACAGTAAATTCTGTAAATTCTTTAGGTGTTATTGGTAACTACCAGCAAATGTACTAGGAACACAAAAGAGTCAGATCGTCTTGTTCTTAGCATTGCCAGCATTAGTTGAAAACACAGCATGTTTTAAACTCTGTTTGTATTTTATTCTAATACTGTAGAAGTCAGGGCACTATTAAACTGTTTCTCTGGTATCCTAATGACTACTGAAAGCACATGCAGTGCTAAGGCAATATGATCCTGAGGCTGCCCTCATTTATGCAAGGCCCTGGCTTGGCTGTAGAGAACAATGAAGACAGCCATTTAACTCCTGCTCAGCCTGATCTGGCAACATGTACAGCTGCATTTTTTTTTTTTATTTCTCCTCTCCCTCTTCAATATACCTTTTTGTAACTCTTCATAGCTATTTCCGCATCATAGATTATCAGCACCAGATTTCAGACATAAGGGTTTGATCTTCCGCTGTTGTACATCAGAATATCGTAATTACTACTGGGTTGTAATTGCAACTGATAAGCGACTATGAAAAAGGGTACAAAACAGTTTCTAGTTGTAGCCCTTCTCACATAAAACACGCTATTCATTTCAGCTACCTGCTGTCTCCTGATCCCCGTGGCTCATTAGTATCTCATTCCTGTCACCATATCTCCATTGCAGCCAGTCTGTCCTACGTGGGCTCCAAGTGGCCTCTTGTACTATGAAGGTGCTGTGAAACTCAAGCTGGTGCTAGAGCTCCTCCTCACGGCACCACACTCCATCGCGCTTCCCAGAAGACACCCAGCCTTAAAGCACCCAGCGACTGGTGGGCAAGGGTGCAAGGAAGTGTCCTGCAATAGGAAGCCAGAGACTTTCTTTGCTCCAGATTTTTTTTTGCTTTTTTTTTTTTCCCTTCTCCCAGATACGTTCCATTACAGCCAAGGATTACATGCTTCTGAGTTTTACTAGCTTTAAACAAGTATCTCCTGTAAACGGCTAAATAACCCCCTCACACATACACGTGTGCACAGTGTACAATAATGACACTATTATTTAATGTCTTCTCTGTCAGCATAAAATCTAGCCACATTTACAATTTCCTGGGTGATTATATTTGCTGGCCTGTTAAAATTACCATGCACTGTATTCAGGATTCCCTTCCACGTTCACCTCCATATAGGCACAACAGTATTGCTCTTAGGGGACTGGGATACTAATGTGACTAGATATCTGATGATTGGTGATGTTGTCGGTCTTTTTTCCACAGAGGGTTTTATAATATTTACCGTAATAAGACATCTTTAGCCTCTACAGTCTCAGTCATTTGTTTTACTGCTGACACATTGCGCAAGAAATCTTTCAGCTCCTCTCAAGCAAAAGCTGCCATAACTCACAGAGGCAGACAGACTGTTACAAAACCGTGTGTTTCTGCAACACATTACCCATTACACATATAGTGGAATGAGCAGTCTTATTAAAAAGGAATATAGATCAAGAAATGAAGTACAAGACATATTTAAGATAACAATTATCAAGGGACTAGGAAAAAACTGAAGATTTACCAAAGATGAGTAAATCGCAATTATTCTTGATTGCTAACGAGACATACATTTAACAATATAGTGCTTGGTCAATACTAGTTTCTCAGAATTCCGGGTGAACATATGAATTGATTATATGTTACTGTGAAATGACTTTTGCTATTTATTTTATATTAATTTCTCTGTAAGGGTTCTATTTGGGAATTAAGTGGCAATGCACTACGAAATGTGTTCATTTTTTTCCTTTTTAAGAAGTTTCTCCTCATACTGTCAGGTGTAGGATCCAGGGGTCAAATTTTGCTTCTAATTATGGACAGTAATCAGAAAGGAGTTACTTTAATGAGATCAAATACACAGGTAATATTATATTAATGTACAAAAATAATGAAATCTGCAAATAAGAGAAAAGTAAGTAGTCCAATGAACGTAGTACATTTTGAAAGCATATGTCATTTTTCCATACTTTACAATTAATTGCTTTGGAATAGTTTCTTCAGTTTTGCAGCTAGTTTAGCTAGATTATAACATCTGGCTAAATAAATGTACTTTCAATTCTCTACTGCCATAATCTGACATGTTTTAATAGGGCAAAGCTGGCAGTGAGCAGTTGTAGAACCTTTTTCCTTGGGAAGTCTACCTGAGACTTTTTTTCTTTTTAATCATTCCAACTGAGAGTGGACTCCTCTAAAAAAAGATGAGCGCTCTCACTCATACGATGATGAGGCTTTTGGTTGATTTTCTCAATATCTTAATGAGCCTTTTGAATTTTCGCAGAATCTTGACCTTACTGCATAAATATCTTTGCTTTAATCTACAACAGAGGATCTGAGGGTGCAGTATTACTGGAAAGCTTGACTACCAAATAGTCTATTTTAGTAGACTCACCTCCACCTCCACGCACCTTTAACTACCATTTCATTCATACAAATCATCTCAGGTTAGCAACTATGATACTTGCTTTCTTTGGCCCCTATCAGATGAAGAAATGGCCTAACATTCTCCTTTTAATTCTGACAATAAGGTGTTTTTGGTTTTGTGTCTTTCCAAGACAATAAGCTCCTTAGGGATCCTTCTTTTATCTTTACATTTACTGGAATACCAATTGCTAGCTAATAACCATATCCCTTCCTAAAAGAAACACTGCATCATGAGAAGCTCAGAAGGGTTCTTATGCCAAGGAAGGATCACTGTGTACACGCCTGATTATTTCCTTCCTCTCCCTGATAATCCAATACCTTGCTCTTTCTGGAGAAGAAATGCTGGACTAAGTACATTTCTTGCCTTAGTCTGAACAGAAATTCTTTGCTAGCTCCTAGGGATCTTAATTATTTCTGGAAACACATTGAACCTAAATATGCTTCTGCAAAGTATTTGCGCATTTTTTTCTTATCATCTAAATTTGATTGAGTGGAATACAGCAGGTCAGTACTGTGAACTCATTTTCCAAATGTTTAAGGTAGAAATTGCAAGTCTTATGCTGTTTGGGACTGAAACTGCTGAAGTCTTGCATCTCAGAAGCTCAGTTCTACGGCATTGGGCAAGTCTTCAGCCAGCTAACTCCCAACAGCATCTCAGAAATAAATTACATCCTGACCACCTGGAATACAGTGGATTTCAGATGGGAACATGAAGTAGATTTTCAGCGTGAGGGGTGCTGGGACTGCTCTGTGCAGAACTCTTTAGAGCTCTCTTTATCCTTTTCTTAGACTAGGGGGAAAAATGGAAATGAAAAATATAGCAGATTTAATGTTGATAAAATGCAGTAATACAGAAATATAATTTTAGAGAGGAGAATGGGAGAAAGCAATAAAGCATTTGATGAGTTCATATGTAATAGAATCAGTCATACTTAAGACTGGATAAAAACACACTGAAATAGTTATGGTTGCTACTAAATAAGCAAAGGCTTTTTGAGGTTATGAAGAAACTATCTCAATAGATAACTTATTTCCTAACTTTCCACTTTTCTCTGGTCTATGTTGCTCATCTATAAGACCAAATAAAGCAGAGTTCTTAAGTAATTTAGCAATTTATAAGAAATCAGCTGTTTATAAAAAGGCAGCTGTTGATTCTCTTTTCTTTGAAAAACAGGCATAGATATCTTCATGTGTATATGTGCTAAAATTTTAACAGGCAACTGTAATATAATTTGGTAACACAATTTACCACTAATAATGCAAACCCCAAAATTAATCTAGTACCTAAATTTTACTTAGTTATTTCAGCAGACTGCTTTTACAGAATTATTCAGCAGTGTATAAATGATTATACATTTGTGTGGCTTTAGCTTAATAAACACAATTCCCAGACTAGACAGAAACTAAACTCAGTATGGTATAAAATAGGATGCATTATAATGAGGCTGCTACTTAAAAATGGTATCCAAATAAATATAATTTATTTCTTTCTTAATATGTGTTTTTTATTAAGTTTCCCCCTCCCAGGTTCATTCACTGCTTCAGTTTTCTAACATCCTATAACAGCATCCCACTACCAGACTGTTGAACAGGTTTTAGCTAACAGAAATGAACTTTAAAGTCTTGGAACACTGATGCTCACCATGGCTTCATATAGAGGTCGTGAGGGCCATATCTTCCTCACTTCTTTCTAGTGCTCCTCAGGACTTGCTGATATCTTAATAGCCAGAAAGAAAAATGAAAAAAGTTTAGAGGAACTTACATATTTACTCAGAGACATCTGCTCACCACAGACATGATACCTTATCATTCTTCTAAAGCCCTGTGGCTTTACAAGCCACAGTTACTAAAGTTTAGGGCTGAGTTATTTTTGGCAGAAGATACATGCTTATAATAGATTAACAACTGTAAGCTTGTACTTTTTCAAAAAAGAGTATTTTAAAATCTCACTGACTTTTCTGAAAGTCTTGCATAGCAACCAGTGTGGCTGTGGAAGAAATTGAAATGTATGCAGGTGCTTTACATTTCTGGAATAACATCATCACACTGTGCTAAAATAACTGAGTCAGGACAGTTCTACCATTGAGTTCTACCAGCAGATCAAATCTGACTGGACAAGGCCACAAAAACAATTTCGGAGCTATAGGTAGAGTTTATTAGGGTCCCAGAGGCTTTGAGTGAAACTGGGACTTTTAAGGTTTTGATTTTTGCTCACAACAAAAGCATGCCAGAAGCTACGCTTTTGGTCTCAACAATTTCTGCTTCACTGCTATTCATCTGTTTAGGGGAATAGTTTGGTTCTAGTTGTAAAACTACAATTGATTGGAATTGTAAATGACTACAATTGAATAATAGAAAAATTCATATGATGAATTAAGTTTTTTTTTTTTTAAAGAATACCTTTTTCATATGTTTAGGTGTTTAGACACAAAACATTCAATTACCGATGTGTCACTTTATGCACTTCACCCTGTTGTTTTGGGAATTAAAGCTTTAAAATTCTTGAAGACAACAGACCATTACTGTAAAAAGTAGAAGGTAACAAAATGCTTATTTTAGATTACAACTCAGATTAGGTAATTTGTAATGGTACTACAAGTTTCAAGATGACAAATATGAAAATGAAAATCTATTAAGAAATTCACACTTTTTAAAAATTCCATTTTTACACTTTAGTCACAGCACACTTAAAATGCTGTGAATGTGACTTATTGGTTGCCTCTCTACTTACAATAGCCCCAAAAAAGCGTCCTCTTTATATGTTGGCTAGGAAAATACTCCCAGAAAAGAGAGGACCTTTCATCTTATTCCTTTGCAATATAATGCTCATAATTATCGCCACGGCAGTGTCACTTTTGCTTAGTTAATACAAGAGCTTCAGGTTTTTACAGCCTTTGCGGCCAGCCCATCATGCTGTTTCATGCTCACTGGTGTATCACATGGATGGAAGAAAACCACGCTAAAGAGCAGGTTAGACATGGTGAAGTTTTGCTGGGAAAATAACTTACTTGTTGCTGAGGCCACAGTGTGTTGAGGCAGTACAAATGATATCATGTAAATTATCTGTATGGAACACTGATCCTCTATTGTGGTGAATCCGATTCACCTGATATATCACAGAGCTGATAAACAAGTTTCTGAATCACAAATGCCCATGTACATCTGGTTTCCAACCTGTCATTTAATGTTTCCACTTGGCTTTATATGCAAATTCTTGAAATAAATAAAATTGCCTCAGCCAACCTTTCTATGTACAAATAGTGTTTAAATGAACAGCTGCTGTCTTTTTTATTAAGATTGTTATCACCACCACTTCCCTCTTGTGGCAAAAAAAAGAATATGAAAAAAAAGGCAAATGAAAGCCGTGAGGGATTGCCAGGCATCACCGTCCGCTGTTATAGAAATTTATTCTATAGCATGCTAAAGAACATCACTTTCATAAAAGCAACCCCCTTCTAATGTTATGCCTCTCTACAAACAGTCCTCCCCCAGAAAACCACATCTGTTTCCTACTGACAGCTTTTAACACACACCCCTTAATGTCTTCTAATAGGAAGTAGAAACTGAGAGAAGTTCGCATTCGCCAACATTTAAGAATCAGCCTCGGAGCAATTCTAGCGTTTCCGTGAAAGAGTCGCACGTGAAAAGCGGGAAAAGAGTCTTTGACAAGATGTCATCAGCAAATGGCCAGAACAACAACTCTGAAGGTTAGCACTGCAATTTGATCTGATTTCTCTCTTTCATAGTCTAAGATATCAAAGAGTATATGCATATATGTTTTGTTTTAACAGAGAAACAGCACTGAAGATACAGTATTTGCTTTTTTATATATAACTGTATATGACACTAAAATACGAATGCATATGAAATCCCTGATTATATTATTATAAAGTAATGTGTGCAAGAGCAGACCTCTGGCATTATTGTAAAACCAGCTCACTGCATAACTATTTTCCTCTGTTACCCCCTCACACAGATGCTGGTAATGTCAGGTGACATTATGTGATAAACAGTGAATTAATTTCTCCACACATCAACTGAGCAATGTGCTCGATCATCAAAGTGGCAACGGGGAATCACGGTTACGGAAGCTGGGCTGCCCTCAGTAAAAGTACTTGGCACGCTCACTCTGGCATAACAGCCTTCCATTTTTTAACTTGTTTGGACTACTGCCCTAAGCCTGTGTAGTAATATTTGATAAAATATGACAGAATGCTATCATATGTTTTGAGGATATGTTTTATATAATTGTAATTTCTTAGTGTTGTAAATGTTATTTACATCTTAATTGCATAATACTCCTGTCATAAACACAAACATAGAAGTAAATATAATAAAAATACATACACCATTCCTCATTCATTAAAAGGCAAAAACATGATTTTCTGTTTCGTTGTAAATAGTTTGGATTTGACAATGTTCTTTTAAAATAATAATAATGTAAAGTCTAGTTTGGTTTTCTATGCATAAGTTTCACACACTTACAGTAAAGATAGAGTCACTTCTAATCAGAACTTAAAAAGAGAAATATTCCATAGTGAAGGAATCAGTGCAGTTGGACACAAAGTGATGAAATATCTATTTCAGTTACAACTACGCAGTGCTAGCTTAACAACAGGAAAAGAATCTTTGGACAAAGGGCAAGGTGATAAAATAGGTCAGCTCACAAATCTTAAAAGCCTTGTATTCATAAACTTCAATGAGCGCAGGACAAATCTTAAATTTTTTTTTAGTCTCCATCTCATTCTCCAATTTCATACAGTATCATGATAGTTCTATATTACTTAGCCCAATATCTGTATCTCATTTCCTGTAGAACACCAGCATTCCTTTAGCTTCTGGATAGAAAATACAGTGCTGATTGTTAGAAAATTTTATAGTTTCCTGTTAGTTCTTTTACTGTTATAAACATAGCATATTTGTACAAAATTTCATGATTTTGTAGCCTGTGTTTTTTTTTCCTAGTTTCTGCTCTAAGTTTACTACAGATAAGCCAGAAGTTTTTGATTCTGGATCACTAAAAACATCTTGGCCAGGGTGATATGTGGGATTCTTCCGAAAAGAACGCATGTTTCCTTTAGCAGCACAGACTTCTTGTTCTACACAAGGTATTTAGAAGGCAAATCAATCTGTCTGCTGAACATTACATTTATTACATCCTCTTGTTAATTTTTTGTAATTAACTCTGTAATTTGATCCTAATCCTGATCCTAATACTGTTTATCTGTAAACTTAATGTGAGCCCATCACCATGGGAAATCAGAAGTAACTAGAGTGAAAAAAGTATAATTCTATTGTTTAAAAACTGATTGATAGCAGGATCTGCTCTGCTTTCTTCAGATTTTATCGTTTAGATGCAAGCATAGCCTTTGAGCCCTGGCACAGCCTGCCCAGAGAGGTTGTGGAGTCTCCTTCTCTGGAGATCTTCCCAGCCCGCCTGGATGCCACCCTGTGCCCCGTGCTCTGGGTGTCCCTGCTGGAGCAGGAGATTTGGACTAGATGATCTCTAGAGGTCCCTTCTAACCTTAACCATTCTGTGACTCTGATTCTGTGAAATATGGCAGTAGTTTTGAGACTTAAAATTATATTGATACTTGCCTGGCTTAACTCATTGTTTGCAAAGGGAACTCCATCTGCAATAAAATGTACTGAAATGGAAGCAAAAGATATAGAAATTGTTATTACATGAAAGTGTCCTCTTCTTCTTCCCAAAAGGTTTAGAACATCCATGTCTATTCAGCAATTCTATTCTATAATTGTGCTTAATTGTTAACTCAACATCCTGTATGGTACAAAGGAAATAACTATTATTTAATGTATCTATGGACTTGAAAAACATTTTCCAGTCTGATTGCTCGGTAAAATGAACAGAATGTTTAACTCTGTGTCGGAGGAAGGCTCTTAAATGAATATATGACCAAAATAGAAGGTTACTGTGATACTTACATTATATCTGAAGGAGAATTGAATCCTTTCAGAGCTACTCAGCTACAGAGTGAGTTTTTAAATAATTGTGGTCTTACGGCTTCTCACACAATAGTTGGTAGCAGCACATACTAGAAATTGAATGAATTCCCTAAGAAGTTTTCTCGATCAGTGAGTGTGTAATCCTGAAGCAGGATTTATAGATGTATAGATTATATTGTCAGATCAATATAGTTTGGGCTAAAAAATACTTTTTGAAATTCAGGACAGGACAAGACAAGACGTTAACCAGCTTTGTACATGCTTCAGCATGAGCTGAAATCCAAGCTCTATTCATGGTATCTTCTAAGCACTATAGTTTCAGATTTGGTTTAGACAAACTTTAAAAGAGATACAGCTATTCTGAAGCTTTTACCTCGATTTTTTAATTTAAGATTAAAAGTTGCTAGTGCAAAAACTCATTATGGATAACAGTAGCTATGAAAAAGTATCACTAATATTTCACTGTTGTGCTTGTTGAGCTCTGTTTCATAGGAGTTGATTGTGTATGAATAAAAAAAACTCAAATAGACGGCCACATATCTCAGAGGCAGAATACAAGGAAGTTAGGTCCGTAATAGAGGGAAAGCTAGTGTAAAATTAAGTATATGATACTTACAAGTTATAATGTTGCCATGCTATTAAGTCAAGTTTTGAGCAGTGGAAGAACCTGTGAATGAGTAGGTTAAGTGTACTGGTTAAAAGAGAAAGAAAAAAAATAATTCGCAGGCCAAGAAATTGTATGGACATTTTATGGACAGCACACCCTTTTGCTGTTCTTAGCCTCCAAATCCATGCAAGTTTGCAAGAAAGCATAATCTGGGAAGGTGATTAAGACAATAGAGATTGAGATCAGATTATCTTGTTTTTAATTCCCACAGAAAGACAGACTCCAAATATTGCATATATCTAGAATGTTTTCTTTTCTGTGGAAACTCTACAGGAAATCTATTTTCAGACTTTAAATATAGTAGTTTGTAGCTAGTGCTTTTTAATACTTGAGTATCCATTTCCAAAGGATTACATGAGAACAGAAATACTCTCATCTTAGTCTTTTGTCAAATGATGCACACTATATTTAGAATTAGGAATTTTTACTTTTTAGGGTCTGGCATTATTTTAAACAGTAACAAAAATGCTTCTAAACTGTGCCTTTCAGCTAGGAGCAGATTATTATCTATTTTGACTGTTACTTCAATTGGTTTACTGTTTGGTAAGTGGTTACATTTTCCATTAATATAATTTCCTTTCTGAGACTTTTGTTCAACCCAAGGAGAACTCTAGAACCAACACTAAAAGACAATATAAATCAGGAATGAATTCCACCAGCCTTTTGGATAGTTTATATTTCTTTTCATAATTAAACTGCTGGAAGGAAGCCCTTTTTCTGAGGTTGTCTATTTATAAATGCCATAGCATTTCAGTCAGTGTCACCTCAAACTGCTACCATTACAGAGAATAAAACACCTTAAACTTATGTCAGCATAGATAAAATTCGTGTCTCTGCTACACTGAAGATTGTAAAAATTAGATTTTAAGTTATAATAATACTTTTTTTTCCTCCTTTCTTATGTCTTTCACACCAGAAAGACCATTCAGCGCACTAGAACAGGGGGCAGCTGGGACCGAAGCTGCCTCTTAAGGTGACAGACCTACTGAATAGCCACATTCCCCTCTAATGAAGCTTTTACCACAATGTGGAGTGGTGAAAGAGATACTCAAAGACATACAAAATAGATTCCTCTCACTACTGCTCTCCTGTTCAATCAGAGAGTACCAAGGTAGACGATAGAGTTCCCTTGAAAGATGGTCACAGGAAAAAATAGTTCGATAAATGTGGCTCTTCTGTTTTCATAGAATCAGAGAATCTTTAAGGTTGGAAGGGACCTCTAGAGATATCTAGTCCAAGCCCCCTGCACACGCAGGGTCACCTACAGCACGTGGCACAGGACTGCATCCAAGCGGGTTTTGAAGATCTCCAGAGAAGGAGACTCCACAACCTCTCTGGGCAGCCTGTTCCAGTGCTCTGTCACCCTCACTGTTAAGAAATGTTTCCTTAAGTTCCTGTGGAGCTTTTGGTGCTTCAGTTTCCGGCCGTTTCCTCTAGTTCTGTCCATGGCCACCACTGAAAAGAGGCCAGCACCATCCTCCTCACTGCCTCCCTTGAGGTATTTATATACCCTGATCAGATCCCCTTTCAGCAGGGGGCAGCTGAGCTGAGAGACTAAGTGCTCTATTATATTTTTAACAATTTCTTCCTATTGTGGAAATTTCAGTAAATTGCTATGTAATCTTAATCAAATCTCCCAATCTCACTCTCCTTCAGCTTCTTATTCAGTAAAATAGAGATGATAATCTGCACTCATACATATAGCAGAATTAGTGATTATTCATGTATCTCCTTCTGAGTACTTAAGCTCATTACTGGAGACTGTGAACACTGCAGTTAAATGCTGCTTTTAAACAAACCATCAGAATCAGCTCAGGAATGGAAGAACATTCATAAAAGAACATTATGTCATTAATATCGCAGACAGCAAAGAATGAAGTAACCCAAACTAACCAAGCTGAATCTGTTTCTTCCACCTCAATGAAATTGCCTGCAATAAGATCAATTTTAGTCAACTTTCCTTAAGACACATGCTATATATACTTTATGACTTGAATAAAAATTTTATCTTGGTGAAATGAAGCAACATGAGGAAAGAAAATATGATACTTGTTTGAACCTAGTCCCAGACGCACATCAATGTACTGTTATAGTCACTGAGTCAGAGCAGATTCCCAAACTGCATTTGGAGCCTGCTTGGAATTTCAGGCTGAGAAAAGTTTACTATTCTGAGAAATATGCAAGAAAGGGCTACTCATTACATTCATCTCAAGGCAAGTCACAAATCTACATCTTGCAATACCATATGAAGCTCCTATGCATGTTTATGGTTACCTGTTGGTTATCTCATTTGATTTCACTTACACTGTAACGCAGAATTTAAGTAAAATTATATCATGAGATAATATTAAAGATGAAAGACAACCTGAAGGAATACTATTTTTCTAGTATTCCGACCAAGTTGAATATTTAAATCCTATGTCTGATCACAAGTGCATAATTGCATTGTTCAGTTACATTTCAAGAATTTAGAGTTCATCTCTTAGAAGATAAAAACAATTATGTCCCGTCAAAAGGGAAAAAATGAGTTTTAGTGAATCACAAGAAACTGTTTGATTTCTTTGTTTTATTACCATGCTGAAACTATGAAACAGAGATTTATTTTAAAAAAAGAAAAAAAAAGAAAAGAAAAAAAAAGGAAAAAAAAGGCCTTTCAACCAGAGTCCAAACTGCAGACCTTTATGTTTCTTTGATCCTGCCACTGCTACACTACATCCAGGAGCTTCTAGAAATCCAGAAATTACAATAGAAAAAGAAAATTCTAAAACCAAGTGACAAAATTCTGGGCCAAGTGCTGCTCATAGCAAATCTCTCATTGACTTCTAAAGGAGTTAAGATTTGACTCACCCTTGGCATGTAATATAGTACACCAGCCTGTTTAATAGCATAAAAAGATTTGTTTGCTCTCCCCTAAGGAAATTAATAATCCATCCATAGTATCAACTTATTACTGCCTCCACTCTCTTTTTGATCAGAAAATGCTCCGAATGCATGCTTAGCAGTTCTGAAATCTAACAGATGAAAAGGAAGAGTAAATTTCAGTGCACTTCATAGCTAACACTGTCATTACCTGCTTTATATATAAATTACTGTGACAGTCAAGTATCTCTGCCATGGTCTTTTAAAGGAGGAGTGACAGTTTCTCTGTTTATCAGTACTGAATCACTTACCACTTAAATCCAATGCTATAAACATAGGTCTAGTTTGAAAAAATAACTCTGTACATATGAGATCTAAAAGTACTAATATATTTATTTCCAGAACCTTACAAAAAAGGACTAGCTTTTTCTTCAAACATTAGACTTTCCACCTCAGCTATATTAATACTAAGATTGTGTCTCATTTTGGACATTATTATCTGTTTTGTTGATTTTTTTTTCTTTTTCTTTTTTTAAACACGATAATTGTTTTGTTGACACACATGCAACTAACAGGAAATCTGTATATGTAAGTTTTGATTGACACCTACACAAAGAAAAATAAGCCAGTCAGTCTGATAAAACTGAAAAGCCTTTTGGCACTAAAGACAGCAGATGAGATTATGAAGCAAGAGGAAAAAATATTTTTAAGAACTTCCCATGTTTTGGATCCAATTGTATTTCATGATCCAGTGAGAAAGAGGCCAGAGCAAAAATGGCCCCTCTCAGCAAGTGGGAAGCGAATTTCTACCCAAGCCTTAGCGTACGTCGGCCTCACAGCTTTGCAATACTGGCTTAAAGAGTTTCTCTTCTTTTTTTCCCCCTCACACCTGATTCTGTCAGAGCTCTCATTTGTGCTGTCACACCAGTCTTGTCAGGGTATAGTGCGAGTCAGAGCTGAGAACTCACACAGATCGTGGCGGGGGGGGGTGGGGGGAAAGGCAAACTAACAAACTAACTAGAAAATACTATTTCAAACTTGAATCAGATCACTCTAGCTATCTTTAGATGGTTGTGGCAACACCATTGAGAGGATGGGGTACTGCAGCACAGGAGGGTGAATGAGCAACCATAAATGGACAGTCCTGAAGCTACCACCGCTGCTGAAACCCAGGCGTTGTGAAACCATGTCTGTATTTCCAGAGACAGGCAGTTGTAGCCTCCACGAAAACTGTTAAAATAGCACAGCTTTCAGATGACAGAGCTCTGCTATTGATATTCAGGTCTGTATCTGAGGAAGAAACGCACTGTTCAAAAGCACTCCTTGTCACAACAGGACTGACATGACCGAGGAACTCTTAGGGCTAAAACTTTCCTAAACTGCAAATAATTTCTATAAACTAGTAATACATTTCCATTGATGAAAGCTGTTATTATTATTAGCTTTTATTTACTTATCTATTTAACCTGATTGTATAGCATAAAGCATATTTGTAATTAAAATAAATACTATTTTTCTTGGGGAGTATGACAGCTTAAGGCTACATATCAGATTGAATTGTGATCTGCACAGTCTGCAACAAGACATTTCTGACTGTCTACTGCAAACTGGAAAGACCTGATGGGCATAAACAAAAAAGAAAAATATTGAGAATGGCACATTGCACTATTGTTTTATTAGAAAACAATTAATTAAAGTTACTGTAAACAGTAGTGTTTTCTCTGAGGAATCTGAAGTGCAAGTTAATTTGATTTCTCTCTCTTCCAATGCAGCAGCAACAGCGTTTAGTGAATAAGCCTGTCAAGCTGAAATTGTATCAACCAAATTAGTCAGAATGACAGCAATAGACATGATGCACCGCATACATATCAAGTACCTACAAACCGTAGGCAAATACTGAACATGACAATATGACTTAAGTATCTGATCTGATTATTTAAATTGCAGCTTGTTGCTGAAGCTTTACAAAGTCCATACTAACCTAAGTTGTTCTTCTCGTGCTGTGCTTAAAGTAACCATTTTGCTCATTTGATCAAATGAGGCATACACTATTGCATGCCTGTTTGGCCACGGCCCTGTTTAAAAATCTGTTCCAGTACAGCTTGTAAAAGAAGATCTTCACTAAAGTCATTTACAGCTAGTCTGTGTTGGTCTCTAGGGCTGCAGGGCTTTATAGAGAGTTATTTGCATTTCAAGCAACTAAATACTGATTCAGACAACTTAAATGTTACTGGTAACAATTAATTACTTCAAATAAACTTGTTTAATTGTTAACCAGTGGGTTTAATTCTGAGTTGAATGGGATTGCTTTTGCAAAACGATAATAAAATGAAATAACAAACTCAAAAGTAATGTAAAAATGACAAGCAAAATTGTATGATGTACTGGAATAGAAGATACGAGAAGCTTAGTTTCACTCTTGAATAAAAATGTTATTTTTTTTTATGTGATAGATTTGTTTGGTGTGATGTTCCTGTGAATTAGCACAAGCTGATGAATATAAAGATTTGTAGGCCTTTGCAGTTAATGGCCCTTATCCTCTATCCCTAATTTGCTCATCTTCCAACTCCATCAACTTCACTGGAGTTATTCTTCATTTATGTGGTGGCAAATAAGGAAGAATCTGGGAGAATATTTGGAGCGTTTTGTTAGTAATCCGTAGCACATTCATATTTAACCTGAAACATCTAGAGAAATAGTATGTCACTGCACAGGAACAATTTACTGACCTAGTTATAAGTAATCTCAGAAGTAATTCTGAATTAATCCTTTCTGACATTTATTTACACAAGATGTATAACTTTTCTGCAATCTTCCCCAAAATGGACAGAATTATCATTAGTACTTCTTTTGTTTGCCTGTCATCGGCCACCAAGTGCTTCAGCCAACCTTTTCAGAGCTTGCCTTAAAAACAAGCTTCAGACTACTCTATCATACCTTTCCAGCCATGTATATTTTTCTTTCTTTTCTAGATATCTTTATCTAACTTCATTCTAACAATACCAGAAAGATAAGTGGATGATAAGAGCTTCTCTAACATAAAAATAAATACATTTACTGATTTTTGCCATCTTGTGTACGCTATAATTTACTAACAGTAACTTATGCAGCATGTTATGGATACACATGAAAAACAGGACTTATCTGCAGAGCAGTAACATCTACAAAACTTTGCAGTCACAGTTAAGTTTCTTTGGAAAGATGGTATTTTTATTTAAGATTTTTTTTATTTTATTTTTATTCTTTGTAAAATTCTAAGTTCAGATAAGCATATTTAATCTTATCTAATATTAAGCAGAGTTTTGATGGCAGTGTTTGCTCTTTCTCTGAAAGTCAAGTGCATTGCTTAAAATGACTGAATTTTTGATTATTCCTACAACCCAAGTACTCTCTCATTTCCAGCGCATTTTTAAGTGAACATTACCTGAGTAAAACCTGCCAGCTCAAGGAGTTTCACCAGCTAGTGATTTTCAGACACCTTTTTCACATCCCATGGTGGTGATAACAGCTCCACCTCTGTGCTGGAGTCTGTTTCTGTACCCTCTGGTGCAATACAGGCAGCAACGGTGGCCGAAGGTGACAGTTTGTTATATGGCCAACTATACAAACATATCTCCTGCGAAAGGAGCAGGGCACTAGTTGCAAGTGGTCAGCAGTTGTATAGGTTTATCATACTCATTTCTCAGATTTAACTTTCAACCATTCCTTTTTTTTTTCCCCTTATTTTTCTGCCTAAAGAGCTCTTCTACAATTGCTAACTTCTTCTTGAAAGAGTGGTTATACTTTTTGATCATGTCACCCCCTAGCCTTCTTTTCCATAAGCTAGATACAGGACGCTGTCATTTTACTGTCTTTCTCCAGACTGAAATGTTATTCTGTGGCTCTTCTCTTTGTCCTCTCTCATATTCAATATGTTTTTAAAATCATGGCTGTAAGGACCACAGGGTGTCCCCTCCCCGTCCCTCCCCCCCACTCTAAACTCAGTTAGTTTGAAGACTCTTCGTCCTTAACTAGAGAAATTAGTCCTCTATTCCACACCTTCTTGACTCTCATTCTAAATTGGGCAAAGTACGTGTCAGAAGCAATTTTTTTTTTTCCACCGGGAAGAACAAAGAATATGAACTATATAAAAATGCATTGTCAACAATTCACAGCTCCAATAGGGGATAATATTTTGTACGTTCCTGTGAGAACCGTAATAACCTATTTTATATTCAGACAGCCATATGAGAAGTTCCCTGTAGATTCATTTGAGGACTTGAAAGCATTGCTGAAAACTCTTCAGTCTTCAGTCAATGGCTGAAGTTAGGCAGTGCAACATACACCTATGCACTTGAATAAATATACAGCACATGAAAAGCGTGAGATTAATGCTGAGCCATAAATTACTTCTTCTGTGAGTTTTAAACTTCCTATAGCAAATGATGATGTATTAAATGCTTTAACTTTTAAATAAGGCAAAATCCTAAAACCACTAAAATGTAATGGAATCTTCTGCCAGATGCTGCAATTATGCCAAAAACATTTTTACCTGTGAGAGTTATAAAATAACATTTACACCCACCTCTATGGCTGAGTACCAACAACTTCTATGTCTGCACTAAAAACCATTGAAGACAACGGTTTACAGAACATACATAGAAAGCCCATAAGGGGTAGCTACTTTACTTAGATCATTGGAAAAATAGCAGAAAATTGTAATTCTCCAGTCCTATTATTTGTGATTTTTCATATTCTATATAATTGATAAAGACTACTACCAATAAAACAATTACATTCTCTGAAGTGTACTCTTATATGAGTCTCATAGGACAAAAGAAGACTCACGGATTTTACAGACTTTTCTTTACATATCTTACCTTACTAAGCATAAGGCCCTTCTTCCAAAACATTTCATCACAAGCACACACTTACCCCTGAAAGAAAGAACCAGAAAATACCACACTTTCAGTTGTCTTAGGAAAAAAAAAAAAAAAGATCACTAGCTTAGAGTACTTAGTCTGTCATAACATCAGAGAGCTTCACATTGTAAAACAACTAGCTTAAATGTAGAAAGAGTTTTTCCTGTTTTAGAGTTAACAAGAGAGCAGTCTTCATTACCTATTCTCCCCAGGTGGCTAATCATATGTGTTTTTTTTTTTTTTTAATAAACAGTCTATTAAATTCATTGGCCCCAATTCAGCAAGGAACTTAATCACACATCTAGCTTTAAACATGAGTATTCCCATTGTGCCTAATGGAACTAGTCACAGGCTTCTAATTAGCTAGATGCCATGAACCCCTTGGTGAATGAGAACAATACCAAGAAAGCCTTTTAAGTCATAAACAGTCTCTAAAAATTAAAACAATGGCTAATAAGTATCTTGCTAGTAGAAGTCAGCATCACATTATTCCATACGTTTTTAAAAACGAACGAACTGACATGGCTAGACTATAGGGGACTCCCATTTGGTTTCAGAAGTACTTTTTTAATCTTTCCATTGCTCTGAACAGATTTTATGTAACAAAGTTTTTACTTGAAAAAGAACAATTTGATCTCTGACTCTCTAAAAGTCTTTTTTTGTTTCCTTTCAGCTGAGTTTCACTGATTTTTACTGCTCCTATTGGAGTTTTGTTTTATTAAACTGTAGCAATTCTTCTGCTGATCATTGTGGCATGCAGTATACAAATGTCCTGCACGTGATAACCACAAAGAAGCAGAAAAATATTCTCATACAATTTATGAGTAGGATCAGGTGAAAATATTAACAAGTTGACTAGGTTTACACTGAAGGCCAAATGTTCTTCTGTGTGTGTTCTGATTTTTACTGAAAACTAGAGTTGCTTGCATATCTACAGGCATATTTTGAGTTTGAACACCTATGGCAGCTAATCAGTCCTACACTGAACAGGCAGAAAGGCTAGGTGTGCTCTGGACCTGTTCCTTTTTCAGTAAGGCACAGCCTACCTGGAATTGTCCGCTATGACAAGTGAACAGATACCATTTTGGAGAGTTTCCTTTATTGTTGCATTTCATAATTTCACTTCTAAACACTGGGCACTTCAAAAGAAAAGGGTGACATTTTTGATATGTTTTACTTCTGTTGTCAGCTGCTGCCTCAATAAAAGAGAATAATAATCAAAAGAGAGACAATGTGATTAACAAAAAGTTTGACTGACAGAACACGTGTTCGTGTCAGGCATATATATAAAACAAAAGGACACTCTAAGATGGCCTTCACAGATAGACTTCCAGAACAAGGAGCTGACTCTGGCAAAGACTATACAGGCCTCAGACCCTAAAAATAGCGACCAAGCTCCATCCTATACATGCAGGGATAAAATAAAATCAGCTGTCCCAATCTACTTGCTCCAGAGGGGAGAGGCGCACAGTTCAGTGGAGCTGGTCTCCACTAAAAGTATTTCAGGGGACTGGGAACTTTGTCTTAAAATTTGACAAAAAAGACTTCTAGGAGAGGATTTATAAAGAATATTTTTTCTTCTAAAGAGAATACGAGTTCTGTAAATGCTGTTGATTAGCACTGAATGGTAGAAAAGGTAAGTGCATCCACCTATGCTTTATGGCGTTTTATTTGTATGTTGTGAGACAGCTGAGACAGTACAAAGTGAAGTTAGTAATTTCTTAGCAAAATTGTGGGTAACAAGTTGATTTGTGTAATTTAAAGGGTCTGCATATCATAAACAAGACGAAAAATATAAATGAACTGTATAAACACATAAATACAATGTTAGTTAAATACAATATGAATCAATCTGTAACTGAATTTATATTTCACCAAGGAGTATACAAAAATAATTCTGTCATTCAAGTCCTATCACTAGTTAAAAAGGTCATAAAGAAAATACTTCAGGATTGAAAGTAACTGCTCCAAAACATATATATAGGTTTAAAAAAAAAATCATAAGCAGTAAATAAGAAAAGAGGCCTTTCATGAACATCTCTAACCTTGAGGAGAATCTCTCCTGCTTAAAGATTTTAATATCTTATATTCTTAGACAGACAGTGCCAGTTGGATATATCAGCTCTAATTATAGCAACCTTGAGAACACGGGAGAACAAAATTATCTTAAAGAAACAGTGTTTATTTGACAAAATATGTGTGTGTATATATATATATGTATATTTTAAGAGAGCTTTCTATCTTTGAGGAGATATGTGTGAGCCAGTATTTGTTTCAGGCAACCATGGTCTGGTCTTTAAATACAAGAGATTAAAATCCATAATCAGGCCTTGTAAGATGCAAAACCTAAGTGACATGGTATGATATGGTATTTTTAAAACTACACAATTGGAAAAAAAAATTTATCTTGCATGGTGTAATTTTTATCTCTGGTAATGTCACATCTGTTCAGTGATATATTATACGAAGCATGACTTGTTTCAAGCACATGCTAACACAGAACAAGAAGACACTGCTCAACAGTGGTATTTTAGTCAGCAGTGTTTCCTGGTATTTTGCTTAATATTTTTTAAAGCAACACTACATCTCCTTTGGTTAGGAATAAAATTCCTAATGTGAATCCACATGTATATTTTACATCGCTGCATAATAGTCTTCTTGCAAAAAAAAAATATGAGGACTGATAATAAATACCGAATATTTTCAAATCAGCCTATTTGGTTTACATTTTTACCTTACTTTACCATTTTCAGGATTATTTACTATTAAGATGAAATCTTGCTCATCTGAGTCAGGACTTGTTTTGTCAGTTAAAGAGCTCTGCCCCTAATTGTACTACACTGAGTAATAGACCATGCTGGAACATTCAGAAATGACATGGACATACACACAGGTGCTCTAGTTCATCAAGTATTTTAAGGCCATCACCCTGGCTCTCTGGGGATAAAAATAGGCATGCCTATAGAGAAAAGGTATGCTTACATATCATAGATAAAACCAGAGATTAGTAATTTATATATGACATATAATTGTGATTTAAGAACTTTGACTGCATCGTTTGAGTGAATTTAACTGACACTCTTGTTTTCTCTCTTACTGAGAATATTTGTATGTACTTTGACATTTAACAGAATTATAATTTGGCTTTTCCTAGTTCTGAAATCAATAAAAATTCTTCAGTGGAACTCCTCAGTAAACAACCACTTCTAAGTTTGCCTTTTTGTTCTTAAAAATTAATTGATATATAGAGAATTTATATATTACAATGAATTAACTCGCCCAGTGACCCGTGGATATGCAGACTATGCCTGCACTGAAACTTAAAATGTTTATATTTAGTTGTTTATAATAATGGGATCTGAATAGGAGTTATGGGAATTCAAATCACTCTTTTAGCTACAGTGCGCAACCCAGTAGATGCCTACCTGCCCGACTCTGCCCTATACTGAATATAACATTTGGTATTTATTAAAAGGAGCAGTGCAATTTTTCCAGTTTGTCTTGCTAATCTTTTTATATAGAGAACACGTTTGCAACTAAGTGAGTGCTAAAGTTACTTCTTTTCAAAGACCCTGTAATGGTCAGTAAATAGTACTTTCATAATTTGCAGAAAATTGGAAGAAACAAGTCAACACTGAAATGTTATCAAGGTTTTATGAAAATGTGTACTGTGAAAACTTTCTGTTAGTTACTGGCAATCCAGTAAAATATTGTAAGTTCCTTGTGCAATTTAACTATCTAGTCTTAGGACAGTGAACTATTCTAATTCTCAAAAGTGGCTTGTTGTCAATTTAGTAAAGTCAACTAAGTTTCCAAGTACACAAGTAATATAGGTACAATATTGGTAAAATGCTTAGAACTTGTTCTCTTACTTGAACAAGAAAAATGAAGTCTTACTGTAGGATTTTTGGGAAGTCATTTATATAGTGTCCTGTGTTTAGCCTTGCCAAAACAGTCTTGTCCAAGGGCCTCCATTTCTCCTATTTACTCTTCACAGCTTTTAAAAATAGACATCTTCAGAGAAAAGGAAATTTGATCTTTAGAATTACAAAATCTAAAAATAAAAAGGGAGGTACATATAATTTTAACTCTATCATCAAACTCTGTCATTTAAGTCTATCTAATCTGCTTAGCATCTACATTTTATGATGTTTCCATGATGTTGCATTATGGGGTATTTCATTCACATTTCATTCACAGAATGACTTAAACAAGAATATGGCAGCAGTCATCTGAACATGGAATTTTATCAGGAGTTAAACAGATCTGCTTTGTCATATTTATTTACTCTGTTGTATGATTCTATGAGTTATGTAGAGAAAATATCTTTATTATGGAGACATCCTTGAAGAATTTAAATCATGACCTAACAGTAGTAACTCTGTTACACTGATGGCTGTCAGGCAGGGCAAACAAAAGCCAGGAGGTCTTACTCACTTTCCATTTGAGCAGTGAAGTGTCACTTAATTTTCTGTATCTATCAAGCAGCTGAGGCTATTCAATTCGTTTATCACAAGCTAGTGCCATGCTAACATGGTAGAGCTCTAATTATGGACAGATTAAAAGATGCATAGGATACACCTCAACTCTACTGTGGAGATGTAATCTAGAAAAAGGACTGGAGGATTTCCCATATCAAACCATACCTCTGAGGAAGGAGTTTACATTAATACAGGTTTTACATTACAATTTACAGTTTACAATTACAGGTGTAATTGGGCTAACTTATGAAGTGGGAAGTCAGTTTTCATTCTCAAACACTGCTTTTTACAGCTCTACAGTAAGTAAGTAAGAGAACAACTTCTGGCAAGAAGCAGAACTGTCCAAAAGCCCATACATGCTTATTCTGTTTTCCATCAAAACAGTTTTGCAGGGTAATTCTCACCTGTCCATGTATCCTCTGAGGCTTTTGCTGATGCATCTGACTGCACTGTGGAAGGCTCACAGGTTCAAAGCCTGCCTTCTACTTTTATGTTTTCATTTGACATTTATTCCCAGCCTTTCAGGACTTATGAGTTCTAATATTATAATTATTCAAGTTACATCTTTAAAGTCAGTTTTTCTATCTTTTTAAATATGCTAAATAATAAACAAAGAAATGAAAGTCTTGTGCACTGATATGCAAATTGGCACAGGTTGCTGCTCTGTAATTGCAATAGACTAGTCAGAAATGTTCAAATATCATCACATTTCCAGTTCCATATACGTGCTCTGTTAGTTTAGTGTAAACATACTGGCATATGAGGAGGACCTGACCACAGGTATTAAATGGCCTGACTACATAGATCTTATCCCAGCAACGGTATTTTGCTGCTGCTTAAATAGAAGCATTTTTTTTTTCCCCAAGAGACAGACAAACTTCTGGGAATTCAATGCAGGAACAAATTCCTTCAAAGTCCTTCACATAATTGAAACTCTTTTAAAAAAGACACAAGTTTTGCACTTAAAAGCTTCTCCCACTCTTCTCATACCACTCTTCTCTTTCTCACAGAAAAAGATAGAAAATATTTTAACTATGCAGCAGCTAGAAGTAGTAGTGGAAATTTGCTGCTTTGCCACAAGGTTTTGCAGTGGTTTGTGGGCTCCATTTAGTATTTCTTTGAGTTTTAACTTCCTGTCTGCAAAATGGTACTTCTCTACCTCACTAGGGAAGATAGGTAAGAAGGCCATATACATAAATGTTATGAAAGACTGATATATTAACAAAAGCTGCAATGGGTAAGTAACCCAGATGGATATTTAATTTACGTTATGATGATTTTTTAAAATAAATTATAATTAACATGAGAATACTCTAGTATTCTAGTGAATTTCAATGAATGTCAGAATACTCTAATACCAAACTACTCTAGTAATAACAAATGTAAGAATAGTATGAGTACTTCTAATGTCACAGGAAATTCTTTATACTCACAGGGTATCATTTTGTAATACTTTACTTTTACTTTAAATACTTAAAAAAAAGTGAAAAAGGGGAGAAAAGAAGAAGCCTGTAATATAACAAAGTGACACTGCAGGCAGGATGTGAGCAGCGTCAGAATATATAAAACTATGAGCACACTTTCACTGGTTAGCCAAAAACACTCATATTCATTTGACCCTCTTTCTCTTTTTGAAAATGGATTTAGATTTTGGGTACTTACTGACTTGGATTACCTACTGGTTGAGCATTTCAGTCTGTCTCATCTCTGAGTTCATCAACCAGGACCAATCCTTTCCCTGTAGTCCTCTGATTACATTATTATTCCAGAACTAAATTACATAGGAATAAAAATGACAACAAAATAAACAAACAACTTAGAAATGTTAACTTTCAGAAAGATATGTAGGATTAGATTATTTTTAAGAGGAAAAAAAGAATACTGTCACTCAAAGACTTTTCTATTGCTTTCACCCTTGTTATGCTCCTACATTCAGCTGTCATCAGCTCTTTTTTTAAAGCATTACTCTTATACGTTTCAGTCGCAGTGGTATTTTGGTCAAACTGATCATGACATGAGCGAGAAGCATTCATGTAATTTTTAGCATCTCCTTGAGTCACACTCCAGACATGCAGTTTCTTCTCATGTAGTGTATGAACATTATCTAACACCCATTTGGGATGATGACTAAATATGCTCAGCTCCCTCCTTGGAGCTCTTCAGATGTGGGCATTGTAAAATCTTAATACAGGGTTATCACAGTTCAAATCATTTTGAATTGCTTGTGGAAAGCACATCCTAAGGTCTTCTGTGCCTATTTGATTTGCATATTTTATGCTTTATTGCAATCAAACATCCTGCTACTGTAGTTAGCTTTCTCCAGTAAACACACAAAAGAAAAAAAAGGGCAGAAATGTTGACTGTACCTTCCTGACTCCATTTCTCTTTGTTCAAGCCAGTACCTTCTCCAGCTTTGAGATGTTCAAAGGAATATATATATATATTCCTTTGAATAGGAATAGGAATATATATAGGAATAGGAAAAGGAATATATATATATATATATATACACACACACAGAGAGGGAGAGGGAGGGAGGGAGGGAGAGAGGGAGAGGGAGAAAGAGAGAGGGAGAGAGAATTTAGTTAAGTTAAAGTCTGCTTCTGTAATCCCAGAAAAATACATTAAAAAAAGTTTAAAATTAAATGATCTGACAGGCCACATACAGCCTCACAGGAGTGAAGAGGCGTCCCCTGCTGACAAGTTTAATGAAGTTTTATATGGTCAACTGTTTCCTGTTGTGTACCATATCAGCGATACTCTATATACATATAGACATTAAATCCATCTCCTCTCCCTGCAAGTGTAGGGGAATAGTTTAGACTTGAACATCTTTTTAATAGTCTTGGAGGAATATTTTCACATGGGAACCTCTCATCTCACATAAAAACTGTTCTTTGAAGGGTTAGGATGTTTCTCTAGAAATATTCATACACTGAGTTCTTCCAGCAATGCTTTGGTCTTCTTGCAGGTTTGGAAAGGCTGAACAAAATTGACTTCACAGTGAAATTTTCCAGAGCAATAATAAATATCGCAGGACTGTTCTTGTTTAATAATTTCTTAATATTATTCTCTTAATAAACCCAAGGTAAAAAATGATCAGTGACTAAAAAGTTAACATTTGAACAGACCAGCTTATTGATTTTACTATTCCTAGAGTCAAATTTAGAAAGGAGGAAAAAAAAGAAGAAAAAAAAACAATTATCAAGACAAAAAACACATGATCAAATTCCATACAGGGATAACGCGTCTGATCATTTCATGAAATGCATGTACTGAAGGGGCAAGAAATAGAGGCATTTCTGACACAGAACTTTACCTGTTCGAATGTACTTTGAGCTGTAGCTTTATCCAGACAAGAGCAAACAAGCTGTCTGCATTTCTTTATCCATGTTTACTGGAGGCCCTCCTCCGCAGCTGCCCTGCTTTTGCTTTATGGAGATTTTCCTAAATTTCAGCAAGTGCAAGTCTGAATAAACACATGTACATAACACAATTTTACTTGGTTTAACTTGAAGCTCAAAGCTAGTGGCTGTGTTCTACTAAAGTAATCATTTCTCTATTACTTTTAATCAAATAGCAACCATCCATACAATAAAGTTCTTGGAAGATGATTTGACTAAAAGTGCAAACATTTAATGTGAAATGAGTCTTAATTAGCTGCATTTCAAGTTTCCAGAGTTGTATGTCAGGTTAAAAATGAGAGTCACAAAAACAGGCACCTTCTATGTTATGATCAGTTTCACAGCATAGTCACGACACTGCAAACGAGAACTTGTTTCGATTTTCCTTGATGTATATATGCTTACCTGCTATTTCATTCATTTTCCATTAATTTAAAATTGTAGTTGATAAGCTAGGTAATTAAATTTCAATACGGTTTTAGTTTTGGAAAATAAAACACATTCTGCTGCAATATCAATAAACAATGGAAATGTATAGTCAATTCTGCAATAAGTCTCCATTAAACAAATACTATATTGTTTAAAGCTAATTAGAACAGAATATATCTAATTACAATGTTATTCATATTGCTTATAATCATTTTTATAGAGTAAAAGTAATGCACATTTAACATTAAAAAATAAGCAAATATTATTTTTTTAAATAAAAAAATTATTTCCCTGATGAGGACCAGATTAAAAAACTCTTTTTGAATTTTTTTCTGTTCTTCAGATATATATCATTGAAAATAAAATTGGCAAAAAAAGAAGTATTCATAGCGCTCATTACTGTAAAGATTTGAAAAGGCAGGCACCTATTTCCTAGTGAGGAAGTATCATGTCTGATTGTATTTACAGCAGGTTGTCCCAAAACTGTAAGACGACTAGCAGAAGAGAACACTCCCGCGAGTGGTAACTCACCGCTGGACTTCCAGGACACTGTCTCGCTGAAAGAAAGGATGGCTATGTACCAGGCTGCTGTGTCCAAGGTAGAGAGCAGCAGCTCCTTCGCTAATGTAAGATATCAACATTTACCCTCTTAATTCTCTATTTGTTTTACATAATGACCTCTCTTGCATTCTTTATTCATCCATCCTGTCAGATTGATCTCCGCATGGATTAAATTTGAAACCTATATTACTATATCTACCTAGAAAATAAACTGATACGCTTGTATCTCCCCCTATTCAATATGGATTTTTTTGTATACGATACCTCTACACTTTTGGCATGTTCGTTTCAATTCACTAGAAGTACCTTTTTTTCTGTACCATACAATACTTGACAAACAGTGCTTATACTTCATTAAAATAGAGATTGCAAATGTCATTGCACCTCTTCAAGTTCTTTTTGGATGGAATTTACTACCTCTAGTCGAAAAGATTCAATCCAAATTCCATACATGTTTCAAATAAGTCCTTTCATTCTCTGAATCTCAATTTTTAAGTTCTGTACAGAGGTCTTTGAACTTGTAAGCAACAGTACTTACCCTTGTCTGCTTTCTGCTGATGACTAATTCTTGCAAACACAGAGATTACATTACTGAATATACACGACAAATCGCTAAAAACTACAGAAGAAATCACTGGGTCCTTAGGCATCTATTTAGATAGAGATGAATATGCAGCTAGAACAACAGGATCTATTTCACACGGAATAATTTAGCAGTTAAATAAATTCTAGATTGTAAAATTCCAAAAGAACTTCAAAATTCGCAAGTCATTTTGCTTGATAAGTAGAAGTCCTAATAGGCCAAAGAAATTTAACAGATAATCTGAAGAGTACAAATATGCTCTACTCTGATAACAGCCTTGTAAAATACTTGCCTTATTATTATACCTATTACAATGCTAATATTAATTCATATATTATTAAAATAGATCTGCAGATTATATCAGTTGAAGTTGCATATAAAAGGCTAGGGACATAACTATGTGCTTCCAAATTTTCTTATTTCAATTAATAAGCATTCTAGTGTGTTGCTATTAAATATTAAAAAAAATTATAAAAGTGTATTCTTCCTGCAAATGAAAAACAACCATCCATATTTTATTACACTAGGCTTCAGAGGAAACAGAGTCATGTACCGTGCCTGGCGGCCTTGCAAGAGTAAAGAAACAGTTTGAGAAAGGCCAGATGACCTCAGCACAAAACGCCTTTGCTCAGTACCAGCACAAGTCTGTACAGGTAAGAACAAGATTTTTAGTACTAACGAATGACGTAGGGCCTGCTAGACAGCTTGAGGGGAAAAATGTGATTATTTGTTTTACTGAACAGTTTCCGTTATAGCTAAGACATTGCAGAATTTTCTCTTCAAGATATACTGCCATGATATAGTAATCCTGTGGTAACCGTATGCTTCTTATGTAGATGAACTACTGCCATGACATAGTAATCCTGTGGTAACCAACCGTATGCTTCTTATGTAGATGAACTCTCAATGAAGACAATTCTAGACTTATAGAAAATATATAAGTAAAGCAGGCTAGCATTTGAGGAGTATTTTGTGCTGAACCTTGTCTGTAAGATTGTAAGTCATTATCAACTATTATGGTAATAGTTTGCATAAATTGCATTTGAAGTAATGTTAAACCATTTTCTTTGAAATGGAGTTTGCTGCTTCCATTGAATTAAATTTAATCAAGTCCTCTAAGAAGTTCAAAAATTGTATCAAAAAACTCAGATGCTACATAAAAATACAAAGAACAGCTTCCAAGTGTTATTTCAGATAAAGGGTCTTTGGATTTTATTACTTCATTAGCATATATCAGGAAAAAAATTGTTTCAGGAGTTAATGACTTTGGACTACCTGAAGTCTGATATAATAAAATTTAAAAAAACAGTAATGGCAGAGTAAATTGCTTTACCAACCTGCATTTATCTAAGAGTTTTAAAGTAATATAGCTTTCAAACTGTGTAGAAGAGGACACACCAACATTCTGCTACAGTTTTATTTTTGTGTTAAATAAGCATCATATCTGCTAGTTAACTTTGATATGTTATACACTAATATCATATCAAAATCCACAATCTGGGCACTCAACAAGCAAGGAGGAGAAACGGGTGTCTTCCTTTCATGAAGTATCCTTTTTATCCAAAAGCAGATTGATTTTGAAAAATGAGTAAATAAACTAAGTATAAGCGGCAGTATCTATTACATGTCTATTAGAAATTGGTCTTGCAAATAAAACATACAAAGGTATCTGTACACTGTAACTGATACTTTTACCAACCATTTTCTTTCACATAATGTCACATTTCTCCGTCTGCTACATACAAATATGTGTCATCTCTTGTGAGACTTAACAGTCATCTCTGTGCTGGTCGTAAGACCCTTGGTGATTCCATTCTGCAGGAGTTTTCCACATCTCTACACGGAACGGCAGAACTAAGCATCTTCACACTGACAAGAGCTGCTCCGGCAGCCCCTAGTCAGGCAAACGGCCCTGAACTGGGACCCAGCTCCTTGTCACATCACTCACATAACAGAATAGACTAAATCCATCCACAGGTTGCACTAATTTCACATAATTGACTTCAGGTGACGACAGTGTATTATAATGCACTGCAGAGTTAGATTGACCCTGTCAGCAGAGGTATGCTGATTGATGCTGTCCTGGCAACAGGGGCCTTAACTGATTAGAGTGGTCTAAAGCCAAACTGAAGAACATTTGTTACACTTCTGGCAATATTTTAAAAGTTACAAATAATTATACTTCAAGGACAAAATATATTTGGATATAAACAGAGATGTTATTTGTCATGGTGCACTGTGAAATGGGGAATATGCTAATGAGGGTCTATGAATTTCTCTATGGTTGGTATCTCCCTAAATGACTTGGATTAACAGAAAGTAGAATTTATACGGTTTGTGAATACTACCAAACTGGAAGAGGTTGCGAGTTTCCTGGAAGGTAGAACTTCATTTCCAACTGGTAACTGCAGTGGTATGAAATCTGAAAGGCAGAATTCAATACGGCAAATAAAAAAACATCATGAAAGGAATAGTCAAAGTGCAAAAATATGAAATGACAATAATCAGCCAGAAACATGTGATGGTGGGCTATAGTTTCAGTAGAGTCTTTGACAAAAAATAAGGTCTTGGAATATATCAAGAGGAAGCATTACACACAAGAGAGGGATTATAAGTAATTTGTCCCAGCTCAGAAAAACCTCCCAAATGGGCTATAGATACTACAATAGCATTAAAAATTTATCTAGACAAATGCTGTTCAGAAAAAGTATCCATAATCCTTCTTCAGACTAGAAGGACAATCTATGAACTTCTTATCGGTCCATTCTATTCCTGCACTGATTTATTATTTAATTTGAGATTTCTTTAATACTTATGCACAAGGGGTCAGAGTTACATATGCACTTAGGCAAATCAGATTCATTTTGTCTTCTGAACACTTCACTTAGAACATAACATTTTCAAGTGCAATTTTGTTTTATACTGCTCCTTCTGAGGAATATACCATATTTGCCATTTTATTTCTTTTCTATTTCATTATATTTTCAGCCAGAGTCAAGAACTTTAAAATAAGTTTGCTATGTGAAAAGTCATGATTATCAAAACAATCTAAATCACTGGAGTTTCAAAAACTGGGCTGAAATATCTCAAGATGACATTTATTCTCATGAGATTTTCAGTTGTTCCTGCTTACTCAGCCTGGAAGGACAAGGAAAAAGTCTCTTGCCATGTCTCTAATACTTCTGCTGCACTGTTCAATACCTTTTAGAATACCAAAGTGTACACTCTGTGTGTGCATACTATATATGTACAAATTCAAAATGAAAATATGTAATATTATAATTAATAGATTATAAAGCATAACATACCAAACTATTGTAGCCTGATTAGGATCTGTGCCTCACAATGCTTCTGCTATAGTATAAATAGTATATGTAAAGTATACTCAAGAGAGTTTTAGGCTCTACTTTACTTATACAGTCTAACTACTATAGTAAAATTTCATCACAGAGAAAAAGAAGGATTTTTTGCTACATAAAAATTTTAAACAGAATGACTCTTCTGTCAGAACTTCCTATGTTCTTCTGAGAGCAGAGACTTTTCAACTCCATTGCAATATGGAGATTTACACTTGTAACTTGCATTAGCATCAACAGGACTCACTAAAATCTTGCACTGAATGGTGAGCAGCAATGAACACTGAGGAGGAATTGTGGTGTGCTCACCAACTCAGCCAGAGTTTGTGCAAAGATGTGGTCTTTAACTAGACTGCAGGATTTGTAAGTCCCTTTTATACTCAGCCACCAGGACACAAAGAGATTGTGATTTATTCACTATTAATGATTCTGAAAGTGCCAACCTACAATACTTTCCTATCTACTGGTCTGGAGCACAAAATGTGCTTATGCGTAAGAGATGCTGAACATTCAGCTTAGTGACCCACAGGCTGAGGAGTTAGGAAAGCAAAATAATTACTAAGTTTCCATAAACACTACTCAGAGAATTCCCTACATCAAAAGTACAAGTTGCTGTTCTTCACTGACAAAATATATAGATGGACAGTGTAAGTATTACATCAGTGACTGAAAAAAAAAAAATCCCTGAATCAGAAAAGAATTGCTACCAGCCATTCTGCAAATGAAAATAATTCCTTTCCTCTCGCCACGGAAGCTGTAAAATCACAGTCAGAACTGTTCTGAAGGGTACAACAGCTGCTCAGACAAAATCTCATTATCCCGTGTCAGACACGAGCACTTTCCAGCAAATGATCTTAACCTCCTACATAGGAAGGATGAGTGAAATACATCAAAAGCAGCTGATTCACACTCAACAATGCAGTACTGTGTTGGTGGTGGCACAGCTATAGCTAAATCTCCTGCTTTGAGGGTCATTCTAAAGACATCTTCACATTTCTAGGTATCCTAGACATCTAGGAGAGCAATTGCCCATTTTCTAGTGATTACAAGAGGGTAAACTGAATATGAACATGACGTTGTTAGAGAACGATTATTTGCCTAACCTTTTAGTGAAAACCTTCCACAGAGTGGTCAAAACAGCGTAAAAATAATACTAAGCAAGTTCAGAGATGAACTGCAGAATTAGTTTCTAATAAATCTTTTATAAGAAACAGATGACATTATGATAAGAACATTAGCGTGGAAAAAAAGATGCATAGATCTTGAAGAAGAAATGAAGATCTATTCCAAGTAAACCATCAGTTAGTCATTCTGTTGTTACTAGTTTTATAACCTACATTAAAGGCTGACAATTTACTTCTGCTGCTGACAAGAGGGAATTGCAAGTTTGTACATATGGATAGTTTAGGACCATTGTTTCAAAATATGCTAACACATGGTCACTGTATAGGACATCTTCACACAGCAGTTTTATGATGATCCTAGCGTATATGCACGTCCTAATAATGTCTTATTGCTCAATTAATACAAAGACACTTCCAACATTAGTTGGCTTTCTGTCCTAGAAATGGCTTTCAGACATGTGATCCTCATATTCTTTCCTTTTTTAATACATACAGAGCATATATAGAATGGTATCCTGTATATGAGAATATAGCCTTGTGTATACATTCAGATTCTCCAAACTTTTTTTTTTTTTTTAAGTTTTTTTTGTCTGTTGTCAGAACAAAGAGAAACTACAAAAATGTCAACACAAAAAAAGCAAACCTTGTTTAAAATACACAGGCATAGAATAAACAAATACTAACGGAAAAGTGATTCTCAGGGCACAGGAAAAACAACCCTAACCACTGTCTTTTCACTCCTGCAGCCAAAAAGGATACTGAGCTCTCTGCTTCTGTCCTCCCTGAATAGCTGAAGAGGAGTTGTTCTCACCTGACAGAACAACTTGTGATTGAGCAGAGACCTGACAAGTTTACACAAGTTTCAGGATTTTAGATGAAGTGTCTACCTGTTCATTTCCTAGCTGTAGTGTCCCACTTCACAACCCACCAAATCTTTATCTCATATTCTGCTGGGATGTATATGCAGGAATTATAAGTTATTTGCACAGCTCATTTGCTCCAGTACTAAAAAGCATTTGATTTATGTTATTAGTAATTTCCATATCTTTGTTTCCAATCCTTTGTTTTCAATGTTTCCAATATTTCCAGTTGTTTTCAATGCATATTATTTATCCTTAGAACTTGGTAGGCTTTTTAGAAGGCCTTTGTTATTGTATGATGTGATTTATACAAATTACACCGTATGAATACACCTTGTGATGCAAAACAACAAAAAAATCACTTAATCTATTCTAAATGATGTTCACTGCAATATAATCAACATTTAATTGCTACTATACAAAATAGCAATAATTATCTAAATTCTGATGACAGCTTGTGATAGCTGATTTTCAGACCTGAGATATTCAGACCAAAAGTAGCAAAAACTCCAAGAATTACCTTTTCATGAGATGACAGCTCCCCACAATTACACTGAATTGTTAACAGAATTTTTATCCACAAAATATAGTCATATAGTTTTATACTGTCATATAGTTTAATAATGCAGTTCATTTTAGCTTGTAATTAGTAAACACCTTGCTTGATTTAATAATGCATGATATAGCACAAATTGAATCTTCCACAGAATCAAATAGAGGGATAAACTACCCACAAACATAACTGCTAATTAGTATTAAATCTAGGATGCAATCCTCAGCCATTGACTAGATGCTCAAGGTTTTTTATCAGCATTTTATAAATGTAATTTCAATCAGCGCTTTTGAATCACACAAAAGATGGTAACTTCCAACTCTCCCTTCCTCCCTGCATACCCAGAGCAGGGCCACATTATTTTATTGTCAAAATTTGGCCCACAGTGATTAAGCTGCACTTTAGACAGCTATGGTTGTTAATATTAAAATATTATAACCTTTTGCAATATGGCAACTATTTCAAAAGCAGTATGGAACTTACAGCAAAAAGAAGCGATATTCAGATTAGATATGGTTTCTAACTACATTAAGCCTAATTATATTCATTTTTAACACCTTCACCATTCAAAGGACACACAGTAACCAAGACCAGTGTATTTTGTGTCTTACAAATGAGCTCTTCCAAGATTGACAGCCTGACTTACATATCTAAAACATCCACATTAGAAAAGTATATTACATGAAAAAACATAAATATATGGAAAAGCATATATGCATAAAATGAAAACCGTACACTACGTATACTCATTAAACAGAGAACAGATTGCACTTTTTTGTGAACCGCTTCTTTTCAAGTTAGTACGGAGGTCCCTCCTAAGTTCACTCTTGTGCAGTAACATGCTCATAGTTGTCACACACACAGAATGTGCAAGTGTAAATCATGCTCTATCTGGTTGTCCTAAGGCCTCACCTGTACTCTGACAGTTCAAACTTGGCAGTAGGATTAATTTGGGGATTGGTAACTCACAAAGTCATTCAGTGGGCCAGTAACTAGCAGATTTAGTCTACTTTTTGTTAGTATGACTTTAATCTTAATTTATTTTATAGTTGAACCAGACAATTTTATCACAGAGAGGAGGAATAAAGCTCAAATCTTGCAAAGGTGATACAGCTTTTCCAACACAGACAGTTGTCAGACTTCCAATACAATGGCAGCCCACATATTTTATACAATTTTCTGGTTAGCCTGTGAGTCAGCTTCCATAAACATAATCAGCATGTATTTTTGCATCTGAATATGCATATCATATATACAGGAAGCCACCATATCTAATATAGAGAAATTATTATATTAACTTCCATGAAATCAAATTAACCTCATACTTGCTGATAGGAACGAGTTGATGGGACAGCATTTAAAGCCAGAACTACCTGCCAAGTCTCTCCTTCACTCTTCACTCTAATTATATATTGTACTTATCCATGGAGCTTTCAGTACCTGCTGATCAAAGTCTGCCTGCACTGCAGTCACAGAAATGACTTTGCAGCTCTCTGATATAAAAAATGCCTGTTGCAAATCTTACAGATACAAATAGCAATAATTGCATTCTGTTGAAAAAGGACTAATTCAGATTGAAACATTTAAATTATAATTTATTTGTGATAGTCCTTCACAGGGATAAAAAAAATCCAATTTTCTATTAGCTGTAAATGTGCAGTTATTTTTATTTATCTTCAGGAGATGTCAAGTAGCAGTCAACGCACAGTATCAAGTAGCCACAGGGAAACTGAAGGCAATGAAATCACCTCCAAAGAAAGTCACATGGAAACCCTTCAAACGGAAGAGGTAACTGAGTCAATTAATTATGGCATTAGACAATGTTAGCAAGATGCTGATACATATCTGCTTTCTTTCTTCTCCATTATCACACAGTATAGCAAAATGTTAATGTTCTGCTAATAGCCTCTCTTATTTGGTAATAATACTTTTTAAAAGGGTTTTTGAAATGTTACATCAAAGGAAAATCTGAATGGGAAATCCAATTAATTACCACATTAAAACAACACGTAATAAGCTTCTGGCTGAAGTTGGATAAGTAAACATCTCTTACATATCTTACTGCACACTACCCTGTAGTGAAATGACAGGTTTTCTTTTTAAACAGATTTCTCATCGTGAGCAAATTACTCATGAGAGAAAAGAGGTTTCTACAGTCTTACAGCACAATGATGAAACAGGTAAGTAGTAGCACAAGAATCTGATCACAAATGAGCAATGGCAAATCCCCTTAGTCATGCAAATGCACCTGCCTTTGCAAACAAACATGCATTACTCTGAATTCATCAGTTAATCCTTGCTCAGCAAAATATATCCATTGGTTTCAATGGGATTTAAGAAAACTGTTTAGAAGTAGGTAGGTAGTAGGTTTAGAAGTAGGGTTTTGTATAAGGAGGGGGTGTTTTTAAGTAAGTGGGCAGCTGCTTTAAAGAGCTGTGCACTTAGAGTTATCACCTGAAAACATACTCAAGCGCTAGTCCAAAACTGTAGATGATAAAAGGTCAATTTACAGCTGAAATGAATGGCCCTGCAGAATAGGAGCACTGTGTTCAGACACGGCTGCTTTAAGTTAGTCCTGATATTAACAGAATTCCTACATCCCATTAATCCGTCGAGACCTCAGTCAACTTTTTGTCCTGCCATTCACGCAATTCCGGCAGTGCAAAACAGTAGGTGATAACATGTCATGTAGATGATAACAGTTATTCTGTGGTTCCCTTTATGGTTTTCTATTCATGACCAAGTCCAAAGCTCTGCATGGCTGAGTCTAATCTGCAATGTGATAATTTTTGTAACTCACCATTGAAGTCAATTTCATAAAATGAAGGACGGAGGGGAAAAAATATATATATATATATATTCTTTCTATTGCAGTAGTCAATGCAGCTATGAATGAAGAGTTCCCAAAGATTTCAACACAGGTTTTAAAGCAGCAATTTGAAAAGACAGCTCGGGAAAAGGCTGTTCACTCTGACAAGGAGACTGCAACACCTGCCAAGCAAGCAAAGGTCTGTGCTTTTATTAAGAAGCATCATTCTTCATATAAACAAGAAGTTAAGATATTGGTCTGTCATGTAATCTGAATTTCTATTTTGATTATTTAGTTGTGAATAAAATGTAAGTTATGAAAGTGGTGGGAATATAGAGAGCTTAGACATCAAGTGCACAAAGTGGTATAAAGCACATTAGGTCGCTTGGGAAGTATTTATACTTTGGGACAAACACAATTAAAAGTAGAACTTATAAAACTTTGCTTTTCCTGTTTTCCTCTGCTGAATGTAGTGTCTGCTATCCCCTTTTTACATCTGTAAATCTGCATCATTTCTGTCACCATGGTTCTCAGAAGCACATAAAGCATCTGTTACATAAGAAATGAAAACGTGCATAAATCAGAGCATAATTTTATATGTTTATAATGCAAAGTATGCCTTAGTTACAGCAAAAGCCCCCAAACTGCTAAATCATCATTCTTCATTTTGCATGAAGTACACATTTCTTGTCACATAGGTTCTAGGGTGCAACAGCACATGCCTTAGTTCTAAGGGTTTTTTTTATGTGGTTCTGAGCAACTGCTGCTAGATTGTTCCTTTCCAGGTCCTATTACAATTCTGTTGCTCAGATCCTTGCAGAGCTGGGCTTTTGTGAAGAATAAAGGCAAGGTTTCTGATCATAGGAATTGCTTTAAGTATCACATATATTCTTAAAAAAAAATAACAATTTTGTTCCCTAAAGATTGAAAATGGGTACCAGGAAGCTATATGGCCTTCAGCAGTTAGTTGTTCTTCCACCACTACAACTTCAGCAAGCAGACTCCATGAAACTTCGACAGCCAGGAGAAAGCAGTACGGAACCATTGCCTCTGCGATGCCTAACACCAGGTCCCCTAAGTATGGAAACACAGAAAACTTTCCCGCTACTTTCACACCAGCTCCATTGGAAACGACAGAGATTTCCCAGTCCCCTGAACAACCCACCTCTCCAAAGTCCACTATCCCCAAAGATCTGTACTCAAAGCAAAGAAATTTATATGAATTAAAACGCCTATACAAACATATTCACCCAGAACTAAGGAAAAGCTTAGAAAAGGATTACTTAAATGAGATCTCTGATATTTTATCTAGTGAATCTGAAGCAAGGAATATAACGTCAGGAGATGTACAACAGGCTAGATATGTTTTTGAAAACACTATTATCCCTCAAAAGTTTACAGGCTCAGAAAAAGAATATATAGAATGGGATGAAATCCTAAAAGGTGAGGTCCAGTCTATGAGATGGATCTTTGAGAACCAACCTTTAGATTCAATTAAAGATGACTCTCCAGATCCAGACAACGTTAAAAGCATTGCAGAGCAAGAAATCATTGCAGGTGGAGATGTTAAATACACAACCTGGATGTTTGAGACTCAGCCTATTCAAGCACTGGGTGCACAATCTTCAGAATCTGCAGAAACTACAGACAAGATCCCAGAATTAGCTAGAGGAGATGTCCGCACAGCCACATGGATGTTTGAAACCCAGCCACTGGACTCTATGAATAAAATTTATCATGATGAAGAACAGACATCAGATGAGACTTGTGTTAGAGAAATTTCTGGTGGTGATGTAAAAACTGTGAAGTACATGTTTGAAACACAGAATCTGGATAAACTTGGGCAGCTATACTCAGTGGATGAAGTTAATTTGCTGCAGCTGAGGTCTGAGCTTAAGGAGATTAAAGGAAATGTGAAGAGAAGCATAAAGCATTTCGAAACTCGCCCATTGTATGTTATCAGAGACAACCTAGGTCAAATACTGGAGATTAAAACTGTCCACCGAGAAGACATTGAAAAGGGGGACGTCAGAACAGCACGCTGGATGTTTGAAACACAGCCCTTAGACAGGATTAATAAAGACCCAGTGGAAATTAAAGTTTTACGAGGAATCTCTATGGAGGAAAATGTCAAAGGTGGCGTGCACAAGGCAAAATGGTTATTTGAAACACAGCCTTTGGATACTATTAAAGAGGATTCTGAGGAAATGATCACTCAGAAGGAAACTATTCTAGGGACTGATGTTTCCAGAAAGTGCTGGATTTTTGAAACCCAGCCTCTTGATACTCTAAAAGAGAACGATGACGCGTCTCGTCCCCTCCCTGAAGAAATAATAGGAGGTGATGTATCTGGTACTAAACATTTATTCGAAACTTTGCCAATGGATGCATTAAAGGACAGTCTAGATGTTGGTAAGCTTCAAAAGGTGGTTGCTACTGAGGAAGAAAAAGGTGATGTAAGACATCAGAAATGGGTTTTTGAGACTAAACCTCTTGAACAGATCAGAGAAGAAAGAAAAGAATTTGTCAGAACTGTAAAGCTTGAAGAAATTGACAGAGGTGATGTGAACGCCTACAAAAATATATTTGAATCGAGCAATTTAAAAAAATATGATAAATCACAAAGAATCCATGTGGAGGGTGTAATACGAGGAGCTGTAGAGCTGAACAAAGCTCTTTTTGAAACAACTCCTCTCTACGCAATTCAAGACAGTCACGGTAAATACCATGAGGTTAAAACAATCAGGCAAGAAGAAATTTTAAGAGGTGACGTAAGGAGCTGCAGGTGGCTTTTTGAAACAAGGCCTCTTGATCAATTTGATGAAAGTGATAAAAAAATCCAAATCATCAAGGGAATATCTTCACAAGAAGTAATTTCTGGTGATGTGAAAACAGCTAAATGGTTGTTTGAAACTCAGCCTCTTGATGCAATTAAACATTTTAGTGATATGGGAGAAGAAGAAATTAAAGCAGAACAGAGGATAGACATTGTTAAAGGAGACGTAAAAACATGTAGATGGCTTTTTGAAACACAGCCAATGGAATCACTGTATGACAAAGTTGAAGTGGTGACAGACAGTGAAGAAATACATAAAGGAGATGTCAAAACCTGTACTCAGCTCTTTGAAACACAGCCACTGGATGCAATAAAAGATGGTTCAGAAATAACAGAAAAGCTACACACTGTGAATCGGGAGGATATTCACGGAAGTGATGTCCGTACAGCATGTTGCCTTTTTGAAACAGAAAACCTAGAAAATATACAAGGTGAAGAAGGGAAGGAGTTAAAAAGAATAATGGAAATTGATATTCAGCCTGGGGATGTCTCAACTATGAAGCAAAAATTTGAAAACCACTCATTAGACTCCATAAATTTCAGTTCAGAGGAAGTTCTGGAAAAAATTAAAACTATTCAAAAACAGGAAATACAGAAAGGAAATGTTTTACATTGCCGATGGCTTTTTGAAAATCACTCCATTGATGATATAAAAGAAAATCAGGAAAACAGTGCCTCAGTCAAAACTGTAACAGATATAAAGGGGGGCAATGTGAGAAAAAGTTGTTTTATTTTTGAGACCTTCTCTTTGGACCAAATTAGAGATGAATCTGAAAACATCAGCACCAAGAAAACCATCAGTGAGGAGGAAATAACAAAGGGAAATGTTAAAAACTATAGAATGATGTTTGAAAATCAATCACTCTACGCAATCCAGGACAAAGAAGGGAATTATCACGAAGTAACAACAGTTAAAAAGGAAGATGTGATTCATGGAGATGTACGTGGGACAAGGTGGTTGTTTGAAACAAAACCTTTAGATTCTATTAATGAATCAGATAATGTATACATTATTCGAGCTGTCACCCAGGAAGATATTCAGAAAGGAGATGTGAGCTCTGTCAGGTACAGATTTGAGACTCAACCATTGGATAAAATTTCAGAAAATGAAAAAATAATTGTGCCCGCTATCTGCAGTGTTGTAGGGGCTGATGTGAAGGCAAACAAACGATTATTCGAGTCTGAAGAGCTAAGTAAGGGCACATATGTAAGAACTGTGAGTGTCAGTGAAGTCCAACATGGCAATGTCAAAACTGCCACATGGTTATTTGAGACACACACTCTAGATGAGATTAGAGCAGAGGGGTCAGAATATAAAGATGTTCAAACAGTCACAAAGGAAGATGTGCAAGAAGGTGATGTTCAGCATGCAGTGTGGGTTTTTGAAAATCAGCCACTGGATTCTATTAAAGAAACTGATGAAAGTGAAGTAAGAACATCCAGGGAAGACATTCCACAGGTGGATGTTAAAACAACAACATGGCTCTTTGAAACAACACCTTTCCACGAATTTAATGAAAGTAAGGTTGAAAAGCAAGAAATTATAGGCAAAAGTATCAAAGAAACGCTAAAAGAGCTTTACTCTCAAAAAGTTGTGGAGTCTCATGGAATTATCATTGCGTCAGATGAAATTGGGGATGTCAGAATGGCAAAATATAAACTAATGAATCAAAAGGCACCAGAAATACAGAAGGAAGAAATTATTAAAGGGGATCTAGGCAACATAATGATGAACCTGCTGTCCATAAAAAACACTACCAAAAAAGAGATTGTAGTAAATGACGATGAAAAAGGCAACGTTAATTTGACCAAAACTCAGTTACTGAACAGATCAGTAGATGATCATGTTGAAAAAGAAGAGATAGTGAGAGGTGATATACAGCAGGCTATTAAAAAACTATTTAGTAAGGATAGCTCTGTAAAACAAGGAATCTTAATTCAGGAAAATGAGAGAGGGGATGTTAACATGACAATATATTCTCTCCTTCACAAAAAAGATGGCCGCAAAATGCGACGTGATGAAGTGATAGGTGGTGATGTGAAACGTACCATTCACAGCCTCCTGTCTTCTATAGCAAATAATGAAATACCAGAACGGGCTAAAATAGAAGAAAATGAGAGAGGCAATGTTCAGTTTTTCACAACATGCATAGAAGCTGGAGCTCTGGACTATTTGAAACTGTTCCAAACAGGGTCAGATGAAACATCTACAAATGAGAAACAAGAGGAAGATGAGGAAATAATTGCTGGTGATGTAGAAGGCACAAAGCTGTTGCTAAAGAAACACAAGTCCCCCATTCAACGTACAGTCGCTGAAGCTGACATCATCCCTGGAGACGTGTGTAATGCAGTTAAAAGTTTCACGGCAGAGCCACAGGATACATCTAGTCACATACAGAAAGAAGAAATTATAAAAGGTGATTTGAAGGCAGCTTTAAATTCCCTCAGCCAGGCCATAAGTCAAACAACAGTTAAAGAAAAGGAAGAAATTATAAAAGCTGATATACTGGCAATACTGAAGTCACTTGAAGAAGCAGCTTTTCAACTGAAAGAAGCAGAAAGGCCTGAGGTCATACCTGGAGATATTAAGAGGACTATTGAGTCCCTTGAAAAGGCAATAAATGCAAAAATTAAAGTTCTAAAAACCGATGTTGTTCAGGAGGATCTCGATTCAACATTAAGGTCTTTAAAAGAAGCTCAGCTATCTTTCAAGAGCATAGGGAGAGGAGATGTAATCAACAGAGATACTCAGACTGTTGTGCAAAATGAGCTAGAAATCTGTGCAGAAAGGAAAATGGTACAATCTGGAGAAAGGAATCAGACAGATATAAAAGGAACTGCCAAACCAGCTTTTAAACCATCTCAGCAATTAGCACATGGTAACATGACCCAAAATCAAGCCAAGTCAGTTAAATCTCACCATGAATGTTACCAGCAAGTGCAGGCTAAAAATGAGACTTTTCTGAAAGAAGCTGCAAAGGTTACTGAAAAGATACATTTAGATCAGAGTACTGAGTCTCCTGATATTTATCATATTAAAAAGATGAATTTACCTAATTTGCAACAAAAGAGCACTGAGAAAGTGGAAGAGTCAAAGGATAAAACCAGAGTCCAGCACAAAGCAGAAAATGACACAAAATCTCCTACTGAACAACATATGAAAAACCAGTCTACCTTCTGTGAAAAAGTGGGGAGAAATGTAAGAGCAGAGAAATCAGAAACATACAAAGCTCTGAAGACAAACAGTATGTCCAGCAGCATGCAAGCCAAGGGAAAAACAGAAAAGAAACAGAATTTATATAATGAACACAAAAATAATGAATTTTCCAGCAGAAACAAAATGGCACCTACTGAAATTTCTGAAGTGTGCGACCACTTTCAAAAGCACGTGGCAAAGAGCAAAATACAGCAATCTCAGGATCGTAGAGAAACTTTTGCCATAAAAGAAATGAACCCTGACCAAGTGCAAGATGTAGTAACTAGAACAGCAGGACAGAGTGTCAAAGACGAAGTCACGCAGGAAACACACAGTAATTTTAAGGAAACTGAGAGCAGGAAAAGGATTGATATTCATCAGCAAAATAAGAAATTAGTAGGCCAGTTTACTAGAAAGACTAAAATAGAAGCTACTAAATCAGATGCTCGACTTTCAGTAAAAGCTCCTTCGAATCCAGCCAAGAATGTAATTCAGAAAGACACAACAGAAATGGATTCCCTATTCCCACCTCCACCATCCCTTCCCCCATCACCACCTCCTTCAGTTACATCTTCTGAAGGTGAATTTCCTCTGCCTCCTCCACCTCCTCCTCCTCTAACATCAGATAAACAGATGTCTCTTTCACCACCATTATCTAGAGAAACAGCTGAGTTTGATCATTTTCCTCCTCCTCCACCACCACTGCCAATAGATGACAAATCTGAAAGTGAGTTCCTATCTGGTCTCCCTCTCCCACCACCTCCGCCCCATCTTCTGATTCCTCCTACAATGCAACCAAGGCAAAACAAAAAGCACGTTCCTAAATATCCAGAAGAGTCACTGCTTCATCCAGAGCAAATTCATGCCAGTACTGAAGTGGCAGGTAAATCTACTGCAGTAGCATCATCACAAAACCACGCCAGAAGGGAGCCCACAAGGGGCCCGGAAGGTCTCAAGTCCAAAATACCTCCTATATTTGAGCCAACAGTACTTCATATGCGCACAGAAACGGATATCACCAAAATATTAGCAGACAGTAGCAAGTCTGAAACTCTGATGAATGTGGTTAGTCATAAACAGAAACAAGTGAGCAGTCACACAAGAGCAGAGGAGGGAGGACTACTCTCCTCTGCAGCAGAAATGGCTGATTATTCACCCAAGGCTCAGGAAGAGATTCTATCAGTCCAGAAAAAAGAGACCTTTCCAGTGATGAAATCTCCTTCTGTTCCTTCAGAGAATGAAGCACAAATAAAACCCAAGCCTTATATTCGAAAATTTGTAACTCCATTAATGATAGCTGAAGAAAAATATAGACAGCAAAAGGAAGAGAGAGAGAAAACGGAAGTCAAAATTTGCTGTGAGTCAGTCAGAACAAGCAACAAGGTTCAGGGAAGTCCAAACGAAACATTATTACAGAAACCAAACAAGCAAGATCAAGGTCCTGCACAAGGCGCAGAAGCCCCAGGGATACCAGAGAAAAGCACAATTTCTGATTCTGATATTCATGTCAATTTTCAAGCAAGAGGCTTCAGAGGTGATAAAAAGCTATCTGCATCATCAACCACCAAGCAGCTTCAGGAAGTTTTAGAAGCCTCAGAAGAAAATCACAGTAGTAAAAAAGTACTACTGGGTGCAAAACATAACCTGTCATGTCAGATGGAAAAAACGCATCCCGATCAGACATTACCTAAGCCTGAGCAGCTGAAGAACGTGGAGCAACTGACCCAGCCTCAAAATAAAATCAGTCCCCCTACATTCAAAGTTAAAACTATTAAGGTTCCCATCGGAGAGCAGAGCTTGCAGGAGACTCATAAAGATTCTGAAATACAGCAAAGCCAGCAGGGAATTAATGTTCAAAATGTTTTCACGCAACACAATCAGAAGAAGCAGAGAGAAGACATAAGCCTTACCACCAAGAAAAAAGAAAAAATGGCAAAGCAAGATCACCAAGAGCACATTAATGGGAATGTATTAGCTGAAAAAACACATTATTCGAGTCTGAAGAGCTAAGTAAGGGCACATATGTAAGAACTGTGAGTGTCAGTGAAGTCCAACATGGCAATGTCAAAACTGCCACATGGTTATTTGAGACACACACTCTAGATGAGATTAGAGCAGAGGGGTCAGAATATAAAGATGTTCAAACAGTCACAAAGGAAGATGTGCAAGAAGGTGATGTTCAGCATGCAGTGTGGGTTTTTGAAAATCAGCCACTGGATTCTATTAAAGAAACTGATGAAAGTGAAGTAAGAACATCCAGGGAAGACATTCCACAGGTGGATGTTAAAACAACAACATGGCTCTTTGAAACAACACCTTTCCACGAATTTAATGAAAGTAAGGTTGAAAAGCAAGAAATTATAGGCAAAAGTATCAAAGAAACGCTAAAAGAGCTTTACTCTCAAAAAGTTGTGGAGTCTCATGGAATTATCATTGCGTCAGATGAAATTGGGGATGTCAGAATGGCAAAATATAAACTAATGAATCAAAAGGCACCAGAAATACAGAAGGAAGAAATTATTAAAGGGGATCTAGGCAACATAATGATGAACCTGCTGTCCATAAAAAACACTACCAAAAAAGAGATTGTAGTAAATGACGATGAAAAAGGCAACGTTAATTTGACCAAAACTCAGTTACTGAACAGATCAGTAGATGATCATGTTGAAAAAGAAGAGATAGTGAGAGGTGATATACAGCAGGCTATTAAAAAACTATTTAGTAAGGATAGCTCTGTAAAACAAGGAATCTTAATTCAGGAAAATGAGAGAGGGGATGTTAACATGACAATATATTCTCTCCTTCACAAAAAAGATGGCCGCAAAATGCGACGTGATGAAGTGATAGGTGGTGATGTGAAACGTACCATTCACAGCCTCCTGTCTTCTATAGCAAATAATGAAATACCAGAACGGGCTAAAATAGAAGAAAATGAGAGAGGCAATGTTCAGTTTTTCACAACATGCATAGAAGCTGGAGCTCTGGACTATTTGAAACTGTTCCAAACAGGGTCAGATGAAACATCTACAAATGAGAAACAAGAGGAAGATGAGGAAATAATTGCTGGTGATGTAGAAGGCACAAAGCTGTTGCTAAAGAAACACAAGTCCCCCATTCAACGTACAGTCGCTGAAGCTGACATCATCCCTGGAGACGTGTGTAATGCAGTTAAAAGTTTCACGGCAGAGCCACAGGATACATCTAGTCACATACAGAAAGAAGAAATTATAAAAGGTGATTTGAAGGCAGCTTTAAATTCCCTCAGCCAGGCCATAAGTCAAACAACAGTTAAAGAAAAGGAAGAAATTATAAAAGCTGATATACTGGCAATACTGAAGTCACTTGAAGAAGCAGCTTTTCAACTGAAAGAAGCAGAAAGGCCTGAGGTCATACCTGGAGATATTAAGAGGACTATTGAGTCCCTTGAAAAGGCAATAAATGCAAAAATTAAAGTTCTAAAAACCGATGTTGTTCAGGAGGATCTCGATTCAACATTAAGGTCTTTAAAAGAAGCTCAGCTATCTTTCAAGAGCATAGGGAGAGGAGATGTAATCAACAGAGATACTCAGACTGTTGTGCAAAATGAGCTAGAAATCTGTGCAGAAAGGAAAATGGTACAATCTGGAGAAAGGAATCAGACAGATATAAAAGGAACTGCCAAACCAGCTTTTAAACCATCTCAGCAATTAGCACATGGTAACATGACCCAAAATCAAGCCAAGTCGGTTAAATCTCACCATGAATGTTACCAGCAAGTGCAGGCTAAAAATGAGACTTTTCTGAAAGAAGCTGCAAAGGTTACTGAAAAGATACATTTAGATCAGAGTACTGAGTCTCCTGATATTTATCATATTAAAAAGATGAATTTACCTAATTTGCAACAAAAGAGCACTGAGAAAGTGGAAGAGTCAAAGGATAAAACCAGAGTCCAGCACAAAGCAGAAAATGACACAAAATCTCCTACTGAACAACATATGAAAAACCAGTCTACCTTCTGTGAAAAAGTGGGGAGAAATGTAAGAGCAGAGAAATCAGAAACATACAAAGCTCTGAAGACAAACAGTATGTCCAGCAGCATGCAAGCCAAGGGAAAAACAGAAAAGAAACAGAATTTATATAATGAACACAAAAATAATGAATTTTCCAGCAGAAACAAAATGGCACCTACTGAAATTTCTGAAGTGTGCGACCACTTTCAAAAGCACGTGGCAAAGAGCAAAATACAGCAATCTCAGGATCGTAGAGAAACTTTTGCCATAAAAGAAATGAACCCTGACCAAGTGCAAGATGTAGTAACTAGAACAGCAGGACAGAGTGTCAAAGACGAAGTCACGCAGGAAACACACAGTAATTTTAAGGAAACTGAGAGCAGGAAAAGGATTGATATTCATCAGCAAAATAAGAAATTAGTAGGCCAGTTTACTAGAAAGACTAAAATAGAAGCTACTAAATCAGATGCTCGACTTTCAGTAAAAGCTCCTCCGAATCAAGCCAAGAATGTAATTCAGAAAGACACAACAGAAATGGATTCCCTATTCCCACCTCCACCATCCCTTCCCCCATCACCACCTCCTTCAGTTACATCTTCTGAAGGTGAATTTCCTCTGCCTCCTCCACCTCCTCCTCCTCTAACATCAGATAAACAGATGTCTCTTTCACCAGCTATAATAATAGCTATTAATAATAGCCACACTATTAATAATAATAGTAATAGCCATAGCTATAATGTTAATTTTTATTTTTTTCCACCACCACTGCCAATAGATGACAAATCTGAAAGTGAGTTCCTATCTGGTCTCCCTCTCCCACCACCTCCGCCCCATCTTCTGATTCCTCCTACAATGCAACCAAGGCAAAAGAAAAAGCACGTTCCTAAATATCCAGAAGAGTCACTGCTTCATCCAGAGCAAATTCATGCCAGTACTGAAGTGGCAGGTAAATCTACTGCAGTAGCATCATCACAAAACCACGCCAGAAGGGAGCCCACAAGGGGCCCGGAAGGTCTCAAGTCCAAAATACCTCCTAAATTTGAGCCAACAGTACTTCATATGCGCACAGAAACGGATATCACCAAAATATTAGCAGACAGTAGCAAGTCTGAAACTCTGATGAATGTGGTTAGTCATAAACAGAAACAAGTGAGCAGTCACACAAGAGCAGAGGAGGGAGGACTACTCTCCTCTGCAACAGAAATGGCTGATTATTCACCCAAGGCTCAGGAAGAGATTCTATCAGTCCAGAAAAAAGAGACCTTTCCAGTGATGAAATCTCCTTCTGTTCCTTCAGAGAATGAAGCACAAATAAAACCCAAGCCTTATATTCGAAAATTTGTAACTCCATTAATGATAGCTGAAGAAAAATATAGACAGCAAAAGGAAGAGAGAGAGAAAACGGAAGTCAAAATTTGCTGTGAGTCAGTCAGAACAAGCAACAAGGTTCAGGGAAGTCCAAACGAAACATTATTACAGAAACCAAACAAGCAAGATCAAGGTCCTGCACAAGGCGCAGAAGCCCCAGGGATACCAGAGAAAAGCACAATTTCTGATTCTGATATTCATGTCAATTTTCAAGCAAGAGGCTTCAGAGGTGATAAAAAGCTATCTGCATCATCAACCACCAAGCAGCTTCAGGAAGTTTTAGAAGCCTCAGAAGAAAATCACAGTAGTAAAAAAGTACTACTGGGTGCAAAACATAACCTGTCATGTCAGATGGAAAAAACGCATCCCGATCAGACATTACCTAAGCCTGAGCAGCTGAAGAACGTGGAGCAACTGACCCAGCCTCAAAATAAAATCAGTCCCCCTACATTCAAAGTTAAAACTATTAAGGTTCCCATCGGAGAGCAGAGCTTGCAGGAGACTCATAAAGAATCTGAAATACAGCAAAGCCAGCAGGGAATTAATGTTCAAAATGTTTTCACGCAACACAATCAGAAGAAGCAGAGAGAAGACATAAGCCTTACCACCAAGAAAAAAGAAAAAATGGCAAAGCAAGATCACCAAGAGCACATTAATGGGAATGTATTAGCTGAAAAAACACATTCGAAATGTTCAGAAAGCAGACAAGAATTGCAGAAACAGGAATTGAACCAAATAAAACAAAAAATAGTTAATGAAAAGGAAACAAGAAAAGGAGAATCCAGAGAGGAGAAAATCTTGCTGAAGAAAGAGATAAACGAGACCCATGTAGCAATTCATCCAGAGAAAGACATGGTAACAATTCAGAAAAAACAGGAGCAGCCTAAGATTACACCAGCAGCGAAAGCAGTGAAGGGAAAAGTAAATGACAGTCTGCATGACTCACAGACCCAAACTACCCAACAAAAGAACGTGTGCGTTTCTGAGAGCAGAGTCCAAAAAACAAGCGCGTCCCAGGAATATAACAGGCTGCAAGAAAATGCCTGTGTCAAACACAAAGGCATACAAGTGAAAGCAAGCCTCCTAAAGAAAAAAGATCCAAAACAAGAAAATACACACAAAAATTCTTTGTGTTCTTCACCACTGCATACAGAGGAAAAATGTGCAGTAGATATAGTAGATATTTTGAGAAAAAGAGAGGAACTGCAGGAAGTTTTGTGCAGGGTGAAACAGTTTGAAGATGAGCCAAATAGGATTGGTCTAAAAACATTTAAGACATTTTTAAATATTATCCCTGTATGGCTAATAGATCAAGAAAGAAAAAAATATATAGCTCATATAATAACAGAAAATAATGCTGAAAAAATGAAAGAAGAATTATCTGATATTAAATATCAAGCAAGCCAAATGCTTGCTTCATATGAAGATTCAATCCAAACCGCTGTCTCCTCAAGAACAGTCAAATCCAGAAATAACAGCACTACTTATCAGGGCACTTCCCAGAAAATATCAGGAATTACTACTGGCTCCAATAAAAAAGACCTGCATAAAACCACAGGCTCTATTGAAGCAGAAGCAGTGCATCAGGATGCTCAACAGCAGTCCAATGGACTTGGCCAGACAGAATCCAGGTCTTCTCCAGCACTAAGAATGAGATCCCCGTCTCCTACTTATATAACAATTGAGTCTAGAAGGACAGACTCTCCTCTAAGGGAGGCACCGTCTTCCCCTACCCAAAGGGAAGGGACTTCATTTCCTCTGCCGCCCCACAGATCTGCAACATCAAAAACTAAAATTCGACAGCCACAGTCTTCCCCCTCTTCAAGAAGCCAAGCTGAGCAACTGGCTAAGCTGAAAGACACCACAGCAAAATTATCACAAGGCGCAACACAGCATCAAGCTGTAAATCCACTTCCGATTGTAGAAAAAAGATCAGAAATCATTAAATCTCCTGCAACACTTCGCCGACAAATTAAGATTGAAATGCACGCTAGGAAACCTTTATCTTCTGTAATGCCACCTGTATATGAATCTCAAGTAACTGCTGGTACAGTAAAAAATACACAAGAAACACAAGAAAAAAGACTACATGCACTACATGCAGAGAAAAACAAATACTTGTGCCAAGACCGATTAAACATTCCAGAACACTTAGAGTCTCAGAGTGAAAGTTTAGATTCCATCTCAGTGACACGAAAATTTGAGAGTCCTGGGATTCATCACCCATCAGGGCTTATTCACAGATTCGAAGCATCAGAGATAGTAACACACACAAAAAATGAGCCAACTACAGTAGTTGAGAGGTTACATAATGAAAGTGCATATGAAAAGGGTAAGCTTTTTGGAAAAACTGAGGACAAAGACATATTTGAAGTTAAGTCAATGGAAAGAGATTTCAGAAGTGGTGAAGTGAATAGCAAAATCAAGGACAGAACACACATATTTAACCGAGATGAGTTCTGTATGGACAATCAAAGTCAGAAAGCTAATTTCCAAAACTCTTCTTGCTGGCAGCTAAGAGAAACAAAACAAGATATATCTTATAAACCAGGGCAACGTAAAGATAAAGAACAATCATTTCAACCTGCAATACGTTTGGAAGCTAAGTCCCATAACGAATGTTCTTCTGACAGGGATACATTAACAAGCACAGTAGTTGAATCAAGAACTGCAACCTCAGCCTCACAAAATGTTGATAGTATGCAGTCAGGATTTGGCTTCAAGCATGCCCCTCCAACATATGAAGATGTTATCTCTGGACATATTCTGGATATTTCTACTACTGGTTCACCAGAAGAGCTACTGAAAAATTTTCAGAAGACATGGCAAGAGAGTGAACAAGTCTTTAAAAGTCTAGGTTACAGTGTCTCAGATACTTCTGAAACGGAAATGAGAAGCAGCTTCCATGAGGAAGCAGAGTATTTCAGTGGTAAATAAGCATGCAAAGTGTGAAGAAACTAAAACAATTTTATACATTATCACTCACCACTAGTACGTTGTGAAGTAATGAAAAATGTGTTTATAACCAAAGGCTGAAATAACAAACAAAACTAACAAACTTTTCTTAACTTTTGCTGTCTGTCTCTCCTCTTGTCTCAGCAATCTTTCACCATCTTCCCTTTCCAAGGGCATCTCCTTTGAGTGATGTGCTGAATGTGTGCCTAACAAATACTGACATGTTGAGTTTTGAGGCCTTTTTTGCTAAGGTAAATACTGTAATTGAACTGGTATCATAAACTATTATGTAAAATCATTACTATCGTATTTAAGAAATATTAACATGTTAGAAAGTGTGCACAGTATGCATCTGATTTTTAATGCTTTCAAATAATGCAGCTTACTCTTGATATGGTATTGCCTGTATAAAATAGCTATAATGTTAATTTTTATTTTTTATTTAGACTGGTTTAATATTTTAGTAAAATTACTGAAATGGTTTACAAAATACCATGCATTAAAAAAAAGATCTTCAATGCTTCCTGTTGGATGATTTTACCTATGATACAACCCTAGTCTGAATTAAGGCAGCAAACATATCATCTACTGCTGCAGTGCAGGTCTCACATCATTAAGGAGTTGAGCCACAGTAATCGAATTCCCTCCAAAAAGCTGAAGCTGTTTACTTTTTCATATTGAAGCATATGATAACAAAATATACGCTTTCCTCATAGCACATGTATTACATGAAAAAACACATTAAAATAGTATTTAGATTACAAAAGCATATGAAAATTAGAAAATACTATACTTGCCGTTACTTGATGAGCTTTATTACCTTCCCTTTGCACATCTAGTTCATGTTAAGATTTTAAAGTCAGCAGTAATACCCAGTTTCCATCAGGATAAATACTCAGGAGATATTCAGTTTCCAGTAGAATGAAGCCTCTGGAGTCACTTTGAATCTTTCTATCTGGGAAATAAGGTCAATAAGTTTTATCCCAAATTATTTTTCTAGAACTGTTCACACGATTAATTTTCATGAAGATGAGCACTTGGTTCAGCTATTCCACCCTGGAAGTTCTTTGGAATAAACCAGCAAAATGACACTGACACTTAGACTAACACTCTCTCTTTCTATTGACTGTCACCTTTCAGGGCACAACACACACAATCAGCTTGCCAGCTGAAGTGTGACAGTATTCCAGGAGATACCTGCCTTCTGCCTTCTTTTTTGCCTTCTCAATTACCTTCTACCTTTCTACATTGTCACAAAGCTTGATTCTTTTCTCCCTCTTTACACTCAGAATACTTAAGAATACTAATTTAAGTGGATCCTTATGGTTGGCTGACACAATCAATCTCAACAAGAACAAAAGCTGCATTTAGATTACTAGGAGACATGCAGAAACATCGGCTAAAATTCAACATCTGCCCAACTCCAGTTTGTCATTCAACTTTGAAACTAATTTGAAATTAAATTTCAAAATTTCTATTTAATGACCAACACTTTTTTTTCCCCTGTTTGTTATTCTGGTGGTTATTCTTTTTACAAGCTCTAGCCTATTTTGAAGATATTTCATTTCTCTTAGTATTCTTTTACAACTCATTACAGATAGTAGAGATATATTGTAACTACAGCTGTAGTTACAAAATCGACACCACTTTTCCGTCTTGATTCATAAATTGCTATGAAACCAATACCAGCAGGCAAAACAAAAATAGATACAATGCAATAATGGACCAAATTTTCTCCTGATGTCAAGGGGCATTTCTCTGCTGGTGTCAGTGAAGATAAATCTATTTCAACAGTGCTTTGGTTGACTCTCTGTATTTGCCTGCTAGTACAGTTTTCATAGCATTTCACACATCAAGCCCATGTGATTGTCCACTATCTCCTTCTGTCTTCGGCCCCTCACTGGTATGGAATAAACCTGCTACGTGTGCTTTGTAGTTTAAAGAAAACTAGCTTCTTTTATAATTAACTACACTTCATAAAAGAAAGGGTTTTATACAGTTAGCTAATATCGTGACTGTAGCTAACTCAGGCTTGAAATGAAAAATCTTCTAATGAAAACATCAGGTCTTAAAATTAAGATTAAAAAAATGCAAAAATCACAAATAATTATATCCATAGTATATCTAGATCAAAGAGCTTGCAGGTTACCACACAAGTGGAGCTCTTCAATATGTTTTTGGCATGATTAAACAGAACTTCTCCAACAATTTCAAACATCTGCCCCCTCTATCCCTAAATCACACTGTAGATTCATACGCTATACATATATTAGATCAGCTACAGTCATATCAGATCCGTAACAATCATATTAATACACATTTTATTATCTAATTTCACAAAATAAATACTTATTAAAAATAAATAGGAAATACTGTGCATGAGAGAATGAAGTGGATAACCTTTCAAATGTACAATTTTTGAAAAGGGTGAGTGCTTTTTCATCTTCAAAGTATTACTGTTAGTTAAAGAAATGGAACCCTAAAATGAATAGCTATCAGGAGACAGATAAAGAGAACTACAACACTGAGTGTAGCAAACATTTAACATGGACTAATAAAATGAAAACATAATATTTGGCTACAGATTTTTAATATCTATCACATAATATTTGATTCTAGAAACTACAGCTTCAGGAACAGGAAATATGCACACTTTGTCAACAGCGAGTTTACCCAATGGAATGCCTAGTCGCAGACAAGCAGAATTTTCATAAAACATGTTTCCGATGTCACCACTGTGGCAGCAAATTAAGGTAAGAACTAACTGCATGTTTGTTCACAGAAATTCTGCATCTGAATATAAATGGTTTATGTTCTCCCTAAAAAAGTATGAGTCTTCTCCTTCAAGAAACTGTATAATTTTCAAACTGCATGGCAATTTGCAAATAAAAGTCTTAAATATTTTTTTTCCTGTTTAGAACTGTGTGTTACATTGGATTCGCTCTTTTTATTCCTTCTTTCTTTATAAACACTGTCACATAGGGTACTTGAAATACCAAGCAAAGTATCAAATTCATGACAGATTTATAATTCCTAGAAGTGTAATGCTTCTTTTTTTTTTTTTCCCCCTCTATTTGACAGCTTGGGAAATTATGCATCTCTCCATGGACAAATATACTGTAAACCTCATTTTAAGCAACTTTTCAAGTCTAAAGGAAATTACGATGAAGGTTTTGGACACAAGCAACATAAAGAATTATGGAATTCTAAAGATCAAGGTAGCTCAGCTGGCAATATTCACACTGAAGAAATAAATCCCATTAATGGTACACTCGTTGAACCTAAAATAATTACAGAAATTGATCAAAACTTTCACTTAGCTACTCAATGTATCCATCCTGAGAGTTTGGATGATCATTTGAAAAAATCCACAGAAAGGGGTAAATTAAAAATTACGTGGCCTCCCTCAACGGATGATACAACACCTAAGAAAACATTTTCAATTGACGAAATGGCTAAGGTGAATAAGCCAAAGTGGCCCCCGGAAGGTTTTGCTCAAGATGATTGTAGCTCACGTGCAAATAAACCTCTGGGAAATAGAAAGGAACCTCAGAAAGAAAATGTCCATAGTGATCTGAAAGAGCAAAAGAAAAATGACGTTGTGGATGCACAACAAAATCAACGCTCATCTTTTAGCTCTATATCTGAAAAAGACATTACAAGTGTGTGTGAAAGAAAAATAAATGAAGTAGGGAAAAAGGAAAAAGACGAGGAAACTGAGAACGCAGAAGATAAGTCGAAGAAAACAGGAGGATCACAGATTAGGGAGGAAAATGTTAAGGATATTAATGAAGGTGTGCACATCGCTGAGAAGGAGCAAGAGAAAAAAAATAATGAAACTTATGATTTAGAAGTTGTACAGGTTACTAACATTGATGATGAAACAGTGCAAAAGAATCATAAACAGTTCAGCTTAAATAATACTAACAATAATAATAATAACCTCATTTTTTCACATGTGAACACTTGCAGCCAGGAAACTTCTCTCTCAGCTATGTCTAACCCAGTGACAAAATTAAGCCATGAAATTTTCACTGCATCTCAGAATGCCTTTGAAAAGCTGGAAAATCAGTCTGGAAATGAAGAAATATTTGAGATATCTCAATCCCGAGAGAGTTATTCTAGTGATTCTGTAATTGTTTCACTGGATGAACAGAACTCCAAAGATAAGGATGCTGTTACCACTAATAATCTTATTCAGTTCAATAAGGATGTTACTTCTCAGAAGTCCTGTGCTAATTCCACATTAGTTCTTAAAGCCACTAATACAATATTCCATATTGATATGGAGTTGGCATGCACTGGACAAGAATCAGAGCATGACAAAAACATAAAAACTACTTTATCTGACACCATGAAAACATCTTCTTTTATTCATAGAGACAGCCTAGCTTTAAATGTTGGTCTGTTAGATGCTGTGGACATAACAAAAAATTCTTCCAGCCCATATTCAAAAGAACATGGGAATTATGATCTGGAACTGAATACTAATGTCTGTCAAGAGGATGAAATAATCAAAGTATCAGAGAATGGCATAAGCACAAGTTCAGATTTACTGGACTCAAGACATTCAGCTGTCCCATCATCCCATAGAGAGAAAGTTAAGTCTAAACAGCTCACTATAGAAGAGGAAATTAAAGGGAATAGATTCTATGATGAAAATGAATAAAGTTGATAAATGAAAAGATACATTTGTCACAAGTGGTAAAATGTTATTTATGTCTGCACTTAATGGTTTAGCATTTATTCAGTCCAGTTTTATAGTACTTCTTAAAGAACTGAATATCCAGAGATTGTATATAAAGTTGTGTATTGCATACTGTCAATTACTCACTCAGACTTTACATAGTTTACATTTACAGTAAGGAAGAGGCAAAAATGAGCTATTTTTTCAGTCTGTTATGAAAACAACTTGTCTATCGTCAACAACTTGTATTTCTATGCTGCAAGAAACGATGACTGTCTGCCGAAACACAGTAATTCAACTTTATCCTTTATCATTTGTTACAAGTAAGAGGTGAAGCACCTGGTGTGCACAAAATGATGAAAAAATATTTCCGCATCTATTTTTTTCATTTATTATTATTGTAACTGAATGAGCTGCAGCTCCAAGACATTTTATGTACATTTGTTTTGTTAGCTTATACTAGAGGGTTTCTTTTCTTTTTCTTTTTTTTTTTTTTGCAATATCATTGAGTAGGTAGCTTGAAATGCACTAGTTATTGAATAATATCCAGAACTGGTTGGCAAGTAGTACTGTTTTGCTATATTCCTAGAATTAGTATGGCATTCTATTGCATGACAGGAGAGAGAATACATAAATAAATGTGTGCACATGTTAAAGCAAATAGCATTGAAAATGGCCTGATCAACTGGAACAATACTCAAGATTTGGACAAACTGGACAACTAAGACCAATGATTATTTTAATAACTAATTCAAAATCATTTTCAGTGAAACTGCTCCCCAGTTTCTTATTTAAATCTGTAAAAAATTCTACAGAATTAGCACTATTTGTATTATTATTTGCTCTCTTGACATTATTCTAACTTGCATGAGACAGCAACTTATCATTTAACTGTTGACAATGCATAATAAAAAAGCACTTCACTACATGTATTTTGTTGATTTTTTAAATTAACATACACATACAGTTTTCCTTACACAGCTTATGAAATTCTTCATGCTAAAGTAACTTTAATCTAAGCTTATCAAAGTGCAAAAAAAAAGGAAAATGGAAATAAAGTTTTAATAATTATTTCTAAACTATGTCAGACACAGTTGTTTGAAATAAGCTAGTTTTAAGATAAACTGACATTAAAAATGTTTAAGAAATTTCTGTGCAGATATCCAGAACTAAATACCTGTTGCAGTATAACACATTGCCCAAAGGAATGGGATTGTGGGTGGGGGTGGGAGTGGGGATATCGGTTTATGACTCCTCATCTATAAGAGACACTATGTTGATTATGCAGGCAGAAAAGTTAGATACACTGTTTTTCTCTTTCATAAGAATACTTTGAAGAGTGAAGCCTCCTCTTCATACGTCGTGCTTCACTCCTCTGTAGTACTCTTATGAAATATATTAAGTATTGGAAAGATTCCTTAAAATAAGTGTTACTAAAGTATAATTAGCTTTCAGAGAAGGTCTGTGAAATATTGTAAAAGTCATTAGCCTATAGATCATGGGGAAGTGAATCTGCTGGAAGGTACCTAAGAAAAACAGAGCAAGAGAAAACCCTACTCTATTCAATTTAATGATAGAAATCTTAACTGGCCTCCCCATTGTCTTACCCAGGGTGCTTTCATGCAACCTCGTACGCAAAGTCACTAACTACAGTCATTAAAGTTTGTCCGAGAATTCTCACCAAACATACTAGCATTTTGCTAGACATTTTTAAATCATTTTGGCAAGGTTTTTTAGCATTTTGCTAG